>PVJA010045785.1:0-15427 GCA_004027025.1 Myocastor coypus | reverse complement strand
AAAAAAAAAAAAAAGAAAGGGGAAAAGAAAAAAAAAGTAATGTTTATCTAAAAGGGTTAATGTTTAATTGTTTGATTAATCTTATATACCTATATGTATTAATCTAAACTGATATGATGATGAAAATATGTAATATAACCATTGTTAAATTTAAACAATAAAAATATTAAATTAACAAAAACCAAAACAAATATAGCTACTTACTTCTCTAGGAATAGGCATCGGGGATTGATATTGTAAGTAGGTATCAGTCACCTTGAAAGAGCCCAGTTGAGTACTAACCCAACGACGAACAGGAAGAGGCTGGACTTAATCATTTTTACCTGAACAATGGAGTTTGTAATATCATTGGTTGCTCATAGTTTTGTCTCACCTCATGCCCATCTAAGTGAGTTCCCATGTCTTCTCCACAGCCTTAGACCCACCTCACCCTGTGGTTTTCCTCTATAAAAGTCCCTGGAGGAGACAGCTTCCATGGGGATCACCTACTTGGGACCCCCCCCTTCTGTCCCTTTCCTGGACAGGAGCTTTCTTTTCCTTCAGTAAATCTATGCTGCTCATAAAAAAGGGATTAATAAAATGTACCAAATTAACAGGCATCTCCCAGCACAGACAATATCAGCAGTACTTTTCATAAGGTAAAGCAATAAGAAAAGTAGAAGAAATAAAATGGGACACTAAAATTTTGAAAAGCTGATGATAATTGGTCTTTAGTTCTATGTTACTTGCTATTGCAGTGTTCTCACTTTCAAAATCAACACATCCCTAGCTTATAGGGTAGATTTTAAAGTACTATTGAAACATGGTAGAATTTCTTTAACTTGTATAGTAGCCTACTTTATGACTAAAATGTGTTCTTTAAAATATACTATGTATCTCAAGAGCCAGGCATGGTGATACATGCCTGTAATCCCAGCACTTGAAGAATAAAACAGGAAAAGCAGTGTAAATTGGAAGCCAGGCAGGACTACATAATGAGCTCAAGCCCAGCCTGGACGATATAGTACTATAGGTACTATCTGAAAATATTCAAAGCATACCTATAAGAAAACAAAACAACACCCATCATATTATGTATTTCATATATCAGGATAAAATTTGTTTTAAAACATACATAACTTGGACTTATTGTGGCAGAACATTTGATTTAAAAACAAAGTAAAACAAAAGAGAAACAAAAATAACTACACAAAGAAGAAAGCAAAATAAAATTGGAGACCTCCTACTGGTTTTACTTGGTTTTCTAGAATGCTGCTTACTCCACTGTTATTTTCTGCACACACAGTATCATTTTCTGTAAAGCACAATAAAACCTTCAGCAGAAGTATCAGCCACATATTCCTTAGCATATTGCTTTAAAATACTATCTAATCCCTTGCGCTCCCATTTGTAGTGGATCAAAAGAGTTCCTTTATGGCTGACAACTTCATGCCCATAGACTTGATAAGTAAATCCACTGTCTAAAAAGCCCATTTTTAAATGCTAAATTTCATTTCTTTGAAACGTTTGGAAACCTTCTATACTTGTATTATGAAAGAATCTTTATCCGCATCCAGCTAAAACCTCCAAGGTTGACACACTGTTTAGTGGAACAGGCAACTCAGAACTCCCAAAGTTTCTGATTTATTTTCCAAGACACCTTATTTAAGAGAATATATGAGGTGAAGCAGTGTACTTAACATTTGGGGAAAAAATAGCTAGTCCCTTTTCGAGCCAGCTTGGTCTCATTTTTCCATCTGTGTGTCCCTGGGTTATAGAACACATGCAACTGGCAGGGTAGAAGCAGCAGCTCATTCTATTTCTAACAAATTCTGTTGCGTCTCTTGCCCTAGATTTATTTGGAAACACTATAGGAGCTGAAGGTACTGTAGGCACTATCCATGTATCGACTTCGTTATTAGTCACGCCTATATAATTGTGCTTTTCATAATATCCCCTCCAAGAATTTTCATTAGACGACAAATGAGAGAGATGCAGTTGCAAAAACAGCTTGGGAGAGTTGAGGCCACTTCACAGCTACATGACCATTGGGTGGCAGAATCCAACATTTGAATCTTAGTATTTACAGGAAATTCTGCAGACTCACCCTTGGTATTTATTGCCAGTTTTTGTTCAAATAGTTGATAGATCCACAGTTCACCGTTGTACATTCTTAGTTGGATCTTCTTTTGTCTGAACATGTGGTGGATCCTCACCTGATGCTATAGCCTTAAATGTGCTGTGGGTGCCTGCTGAAAAATAGCTACGTGGTCCAAGTAGAAGTACATTTCATTCTAGTATGAACTTTCATAACCCTGTCTTTGAGGCAGGCTTTCTGTTCTTTCCATCGTGATAATCTTTTATTTTGGGGTAGGTATTTTGAGACAGGGTCTTGCTATGTAGTTCCAGCTGTCTGAAACTCACTGTGTAGCCCAGTAAGTTCCGGGATTGCAGGTGTGCACCACCGTACCTTGCTGGTAGTGCTTTTGAAGGGCCATTTATAAAAGCGTTAAAATTCTCTGATTGAAAGAATCAGACATAAACTTGGCCTTGACAAGCGATTGTTCTTATAAAAATTCATCACCTTAAAAGGGAACAATTAATATAAGTTCATGATCTATTCATGTAGAAGAAACAATAGTTTGCAATAGTGAAAAAAGGGTTTGTGAAATAATTCTGTTAGAAATTATTCAGTGTTAACCATGCTCTTTGATTCTCTTTGCATGATCTACTCCTTGTCATACCTGGGTGGGTGTACACCAGGAGGTACTGGACCAGAATATGGAAGCCGAGTTATGTAGTTCTCAAGAAGTCAAGCTAAGGGTCCAGTTCATAGGTCTTGAGGTCATGGATGAAAAGACCGTCAGTGATAAGATAGATTGCTATACAAAGTAATTGAAAATCTATACATCAGGAGATATGAGTGGAGGTAGTAGACGGGTAAAACTCCGAAGACAGAAGTATTTGAATTGTAATAATTGGACCTTTATGGGCCAGCAAGATGGCTCAGCAGTCTACAGTGCCTGCTTAGGAAAGCTGAGGCAACTGCAAGGACCACACAGTTCGATCCCCAGCACGACATGCTGCACCACCCCCACCTCTAGGGCAGGCTGAACTGATCATAATACCAAAATAAATACATAAATAAATAAATAAATAAATAAATATTGGACCTTGACCTCCACGAATGAAAATGTTTGCATTATAGAAGTGTTCTCTGTAGAAATTTTTATTTATGGAAATACTATAGAATAAAAAAAAAAAAAAAAAACTCAGTGAATATAATTCTCCCATGGATTCTTGAGCTTGTTCTACAGATTTGCTCAGAATTTATGTAAGCAGATCTTGAAAAAATCTCTAACTTAATGTTTTCTTAATTCTACACTCCTCACTTCTCTGAGTTACCTCACTATATCCTACGTTCCTTGTCCAGGGAATACTTTCAAATCTGTTCCTGACTGTGGTGTCTTAAATCCAAACCCATGTAACTACTGGCCTTCTGGTTATACCTCTTGACACCTTAAGTCCATAGTGATCCTTACTCTGAAACTGTTTCCATCCATCCTCTGCTATTCCTCAAATGAGTAGTTCTGTTTCATTCAAAGCAAGAATAGCCAATCCTTATCTCTGTTGTTCAATGGCTGTTTGCGTTTTCAGAATCAACTTTAGAATTAACATTCAAATTTTCTACAAAAGTAACAGGTTAAAAGTAGTACAACTGGGACTTGGAAAACATTCCCTCATAGGAGAGGTAGATGGAGCCTACAAATAATCCTGTGCTAATGTCCACATCTTTAGTAGAAACTATCTGTAGAAATCAGGCTGTGAGAGCATTACTGAAGTCTGTCAGTTCTTCCTAGCTTGCAGTTGTTTGCTGGTACAAAGAAAGGTTGCTGTGTATCTGCCATTCATATTTTGGTTGCTCTTATAGAGCACATATTTCTTAGCTGAAAGAGAAAAAATAGTAAGGTGTACAACTGGGCAGATAGTTCACATAAAAGTTCTAATGACTCCAAATTAATGGAATGCCAAGGTCATGTAACGTTCGCTACGGGCCAGTCTGCCAGTCAGCTTCCCATCATTGGGACAAAATATTTACAATGAACAACGTAATGGGAAATTAATTTCCTTTGACTCATAGTTTCAGTCCCAGATCACTTGTGTCCATGATTTCTAGTCTTGAGTGACTCTTCAAAGTTATTAAATTATTAAAAGACGTATTGTAATTAGTCTTCCTCAAAATATAGTTCCTCATTTGTCCCATACTCATCTAACCATTCCTGCCACTTTCTGAAGCAATTCTTAATGTTTTTTTTTTTTTTTTTTTGTCTTCTTTAGACAGGGTCTCATCCTGTGGTTGAGACTAGCCTTGATGGCCTTCAGCTTACCTTTGTAGCCCAGGCTGGTCTCACACTCACACTGATCCTCCTGCCTCAGCCTCCCAAGGGCTGGGATTACAGGTGTGCACCACCATGCCCAGCTGGTTAATGTCTTAAATGTAATATTAAAAAACAAAATGGTGAATGCTGCTGCCAAATGCCATCCAACAGGAAAAAGGCAGGCTCATAAAACGTTCAAGTGTCTACATGCACCTTATTGGCCTAGTGGAACACTTTGCTTCTTGCCCTCCTCCAAAGTCTGATGACCATGGAAGGTCAATGTGAATTGGCTTATAATGGGGAGTCAGCCTTAACAGCACAACTAAAGATACTCGAGAAAGATGACTTCCAAAACTGCTTTGGTTAATGACCTGAATGTTGGGATAAGGATGTTTTGAAGTGAATAGAAGGAACTTAAGGGGGATTAATGGCAATGCATTAATAAATTGTTTTTTAAACTTAAGTATTTGGTATCGATATCAGCTACATTACATACTCCATCACTGCGGAAGGGCATGACATAGAAAAGCTGATCATCTCATTCATAGTTGCTGGGAAGGTGGGAGAAAGATAGTGGGAGAAGAGGGAAGAATGGAGGGAAGGAGGGACAGAAGGAGAGAGGGAGGGAGGGAGGGAAGAAGTGAGTGCTAGGGACAAGGTGTAGTTCACAAAGGCACATCTCCATAGTTCACAGTAGGAGGATATGGGAGAGTGCAGTGTGTTTAAGTTTCTAGGGGATGTTAAACAAGGATAATGAATAGATGTGTGTCTGCAGGTGGCAGAAGATGAAACATGTGGGGATAGAAGAATGAAAACAACTCTGAGAGACCATATGTGCCTTTTAAACAAGTTATGAAACATTGTGATGCCAATAATTGAAAATACAACTGAAACTGATCTAATAAAAATACTTTGTCACAAATTCAGAAATTCAGTATCTGTGTTGATGTATAACGTGCCTCAGAAATATTAGCATAGTGCTGGTATCTGTCTCTTTACTCTTCCATCTAGTATCTGCTTCCCTCTGACCAGTTTTTCTCTTCTTGCTCATACAATGAGTGTTAGAACTCAGTGCAGAGTTTGCATCACCCTGCCAGATGGGCTGCAGACGTCTGAAGGCCTCCTGGAGCTTGAGCATCAGTTTCCAGCAAGATCTGTGCACACAGAAGGCTTGCTGATGTGGGCTGCGGGCAGAACTCACATGCTTCCATCAGGCTGCTTGAGTGTGCTCACACTATGGCAGCTGTCCTCCCTCAGAATAAATGCACAGAGACAGCACAGTGCAAGCCTCAGTGTCTTTTGTTACCTAGTTTCCTAAGTCACACTCTATAACTTCTGCTATGTCTGTGGGGTCACACAGGTCACATCTATTCACTGAGGTAGGGAACTGCCCTGAGACATGGATAATAGCACTAATGACCATCTTTAAGCTTTGATTTCTCATTTAAGCATTTAATTAAAGGCACAAATGAAATGAATCACAGATTTCTCAGAAAGATGCTATTCTAAAGGATCAGCCTTCACAGTTATATGATAAGCAGGACACCTCACAAACTCTGCACCTGTTTACCAAATTTGCTGCTTGCATTTAAGGGCCACCACTTACTACTCAAAGATGAGAAGAAACGATTATGTAAAAAAATCACGCTCTGAAAGAAGCAATCTCACATATATCAAGTTGTAATGGAAGAAAGACAGTGCCATGCTGACCGAACATGACAGTTTTCAACTTTTCTACAGATTCATCCTCTTAGAGAAAGAGACAGCAGAGGCAGGAGCAGAGTACAGATCAGCTGATACTGCTGAACTACACAGATGTCTCCGACGTCCTGGGCAATTTACCCTCTCATTTTGTTATGCAAATGTAACTGTTATTCTTCTCATATAAAATATAAGTCTGCTATATTCTAAGCCTATCCTGTCGAAAAACATAGGATCCTATGAAATGACATTGAGAAGTATAGCCTTCACCTTAGGCTTGGCTATTTATACTATATTAATTGGCTTCCTGAATATTAGAGTAGAAATCGTAAAAATAAAGGACCAGAAACAATGAAATTAGAAGAGCAATGAATACACTACAAGAAAAATTCAGGAAACAAGTCAAAGAAAAACATGGCCTGTAACATGTTAGTCTTTGGTTTGTCAAATGCATCCATGGATGTGTGAATATCTAAAGGTTTGGCAATCTGCTTTCACTTAACATGGGAATATCTTTTGTTCCTTGAAATATAGGTTATGAAGTTATTTTAATGGGTCTATCCTGGATCATATGATTAATTTTACTGATTAATTAGTTTTACCAATATTTCATTACTAGGAGTGTTTAGCCTTCTGTTGCTATTACGACAAATGAATGGGGGCAATTAACTTGTAAACAGTAAATGTTTATTTTAGCTTAGGGTTCTAGAGGTTGTGACGAAAGATTGAATGGGCCCCCACAGACTTTGGGCTGCTGTCAAGGTTGGCTCATCCTATGGGAGCTCATGGTTCTGTGAGCACTACACATTCTGTAAAGCATGAGAGAGAAGACAGGCTGGGATCTCAAAACTCAGCTGGGTGCATGGGAACCCTTGGGAAGCATTTCTCCAAACTCTAGCAGTAAGACCACAGATTCTTACATTCCGTGGGTTCTTACTTTCCTATCACCACATATTAAGGCACTTTTGTGGCTAATACATGCTACTAAATATTTTCCTAAAGTAAACCCCACGATCTTCCTTGAAAGCTATTGGATATATTTTAATTTTTCAAGAGGATTGTCATCAGTTTCAGATTTAGATATTATCACTTAAAAATAAAATCAGTTTTGTAAAGAGAACTCTCCATTTTAATTTTTTAAATTATTAGCAAAGAAAAATGTTTCTCATGGAGTTATTGTGGAGTTGTCATTCCTTGAGGTTTATTGTGTATATCCTTGGTTGATGGTCTAGAGGGATATTATGTAAACTTTTTGTTCTTATTTATTTGACACAGCAATTTTTATTAAAATATTAGATGGCATGCTATTCAATCTGCAAACATTTTAAAATAACATATTTGCTTATATTTATTTGTATTCATAAAAATTTTAAATACATAAATATTTAATTTTTAATAATTATCTGCATATATTTGCCCTTAGTCACATGTATACTTAGCTAAATTTTAATAGGTCAGTTATAATTATCTACTTTTTAAACCTAAAATAGCAATGTAGTTGAAGTCTATGTTGGTGTCTCATATGAATTAGGCATTTACACACTATATATTTTTATATTTTTTAAAAATTTATTTATGTAGTGGCTGGCTCAGCCTGCCCGGGAGGCGGGGCTGGTGCAGCATATGGTCACTGTGGTTGCCTAAGCTTGCCTAAGTGGGTGCTTTAGACTGCTGAGGCATCCTACCAGCTCTACATACTATATTTTTGAAAGATTAATTCCTAATATGTAGAGCAGTGTTTGTGTAATCTTTCATGAGAAACATTTTGAATTAAAAATGCTATATGTAGTAATGTATAATGATATATTTTATAACATATTCAATATTACCCCAAAACTAAAAGCAACCTAAGTATATAATAATAACATAAAGTGATAAATGAAAAACTATAGTAGCGTAGTGTAACTGCTGAAAGTGGTCTGGAAAGATGCTCTACACAGAGCTTTAAACAAAATTAGGAGAGCATAGAAGTATATATGTAGCATAATATAAGCTCTACATATAAGATTACGTTCAAATTGTATTTTTTTACTTGAAAAATGTTTTGCTACTATTAGTTTTTCAACATGAATATAAATAGGACTATTAAGTTTAAAATACAATAATGATTTTTGAAAATTGATATGGATTTTAAAATCAAAGAGAAATGATATTTTTTCCCTTTGGACAAAATTCTGTAACAATGATAAGCTTATATCTCAAGTGTGCATAAACAGCTTTAGTCTTCACAGTATGAGCAAACATGTCTTACAATTATGACAGTTTTTTTTTACTTATTAATATTTATGAAGGCACATAATTAGTAGTAATTAAAGAAATGATTTCTTGAAGATCCTTCAAGTAATGAAAAAAAAAAAAAAAAAAAAAGAAAAAAGCTGTAAAATCTACCAGCATTAGAAAGCAGGAGAATTAATCTTATATCAGAACAAAATCTACAATTGAATTAACATAATTTTTTGTCTCAAGCTTCATTTGTTTCTCATGAAAACTTGGTCTTTCCTGAAGTTTTTTTTTTTTTTGAGTATTATTCAATTGCATATTTCTTTATATACACTGAAGTTTATATACTAGGTAAAATTATCGATCATTTTAAATTTAAAGTTAAAATTTTCAGCACATCCATATGATATAAAGATTTGCGTGTCCTAGAAGACTGTATGTAAATGTTCCTGAATCAGACTTTAAATATACAAAACTGTGCTCAGGGCCCACATTGAACCTGGGGTCTCACATGCTCATGCAGGGCCTCACTCTCACAGACCAACCCCTCCTCCTGGTGATGTCCTCTTGTTCAGCTCCCTTGTCACAGTGAACTAAGCTGCTTGCTTGTGCACCACCCACTCACCTCCTGTGATGCTCTGTCTTTTGTGCTGGGTGAGCAAGGGCTGACTCTGCTAAACTCACAAGCCAAATAAATCCTTCCTCTTTTAAACTGTAGATGCCCAACAATTTGTCCCAGCAGTGGGAAAAGTGACCAGAATATCAATGAAATAAGTGAAGGCTTCACTTCTGAAAAAAAAAAAAGTTACATTTTTTCTAAACTATATAGCCACATTTTCTTTGAATTTTTTTGGTGAATTTAGAATGGATACTTTTTCTGCCAAATAGACTCAAATTGAGTGGCCAGGTAATGGCATTAATAATCCACATTAAGAATGATCAAGCTGTGTTTTAGAAGTGACCTCAATTTCACGAAATTGCTCCTCTATTTTGAATTCACCTAGCTTTGCCCTAGTCATTAATGAAAATAATGTCACTGAGAGAGAAAGTTAATTAAGACTTGGTACAGAGAATAATGCTACCAGCTTGACTTACAAATTATATAGCCCTTTGTTACACTGGAAGAAGAAAAGCTGTCTCTAATTTTAGCTTATAAGAGGAAAGTTTCAGAACTTTGGAATCTTCTTGTTTTGTACACAATAATAGAGTATCTGACATCCTTTGAATTATGGTAAGTTACAGATGCACCAAATCAACAGATATGCTTTCTCCCTGCTGGTGGCTAGTTTGTATTTATTCTAACCATTTTCAGTACATTTTCTTCAACGGTGGGAGGTGTTGATCTTTGTGGATATTTGTTTGTTATTATTTTATTTATTTTTTATTTATTTATTGGTCTTTGAGACAACATCTTTGTAGCCCAGGTTGACCTTGAACTCACAATGATCCTCTTGCTTCAGATTCTGAAGTTCAGGGATTAAGGGTGTGTGCCACCACACCTGTCACAGTAGCCTTTGTATGAAACTTTCCCTTATACTAACTTACTAAATCCATGCTTGTTAGCCAATTATTAAATATTTGTGTTTTGACTGCATAATAGTATAAACACGATTTATGTCTACTTTTGCATTCTCTTGAACAATTTTTCCTTTGTCAACATAACACCATGGGTTAGTGTGCTTCTAAACATCTGATTTCTTTGTAAAGTCATCAAAATAAGGCTTACTAGACAGCACACTTTTCCTTTTTTTTTTTTTTTTTTTTCTGGTGCTGTTGCTAGGATTGTCTTGGTTTCATTCATTTGAACATAAAGTAGTTCAAAGAGAAGCTGACCCTATTCTGTGATGGCTGAGAAAGTATTACCGTATGTTGGGACTCTGCTGATCAGCAGCAGTATATTCGCTTTCCTTGTCCTGGAGATTGTTTTTAAGATTCAGTTAAATCAATAAGAATCAAGCCTACCACTTTGATTTAAAGGCTTAGAAAGAAAACAGTCTCCCTTTCCAGAAAAAAGTAAGGGGCAAACAGTCTTAAAATCTGCTGGCAGCCACTGTGGTTCAAAACACGAATGCTGATGGGACTATCTATTGGCACAAGCTACATTCTAACTGATATTTAAATCAGCCACAAAATGTGTGGGCTTCAATGAAAAATTAAAATTCAGAATCTCTTTAAAAATATTAGGCATTATAAGACAACAGCAATTACATTAACTAGTAGGACAGTTTTCCCATTGCTGAGATAAATTATCAGACATCTACTATTAAAGGGGAAAGATTTGATTGTCTTAGTTTTAGGGCATTTGGTCCTTGCCAAACATGGTCCTAAGAAGCAATACCAGAGTAAAAGAGCTTGAGTAGCAAAGCTGTGTAGTTGATGGTGCCCAGGAAGCATTTCAGGGAAACATTGCCAGTGAGATAGAAGCAAGGGAACTTGAATGCTCTCAGGGTCACACCTCCATAACCAACCAACCATTTTTCAAACTGTCAAGTTGACAAATCACAATTAGTGATAACAGCTGCCATCATAGTTACCTTATGATAACATGGAACACAAATTCAGCAGTGTGATGATTAATGTATATTAAATTAGTCTTCTAGACAAATTATCCACCTGGAAAATATAATTGGTAGGAAGGTGAGGAACTAGACATCAGTTACCCGTATACTTTTGTTACAAAACATCAGACAACTCTGGCAGGAGATTTTCTGCCTTAAATGAAGGTGGAAAAAAGTCTAACAAGGGATAGCCAAGCTGCTGAGCTCTCTCTCTCTCTCTCTCTCTCTCTCTCTCTCTCTCTCTCTCTTTTCCTGTGGGACCAGGAATTGAACACAGGACCTTGCACTTGCCACAGACAAACACTTATTCTACTGAACTATCTCCCTAGGCCCTTTCTTTTCAATGTCTTACTATACACATAAATATCTCTATTTTTTTTTTTTACTGTCTTTTGTACTTTCTTCTTTTAAACCGAGTTTACTTCAAGGAAATGTTCTCCAGAGAAGATGAAAATCTTAACCTTCCATCACTTCAGCATTGAGTGTTGGGATGACCAGCAAATGTTTTGGATTTTGAGATCCATAATATAATAAGCAAAGGGCGTTTGCCTACTAGGCAAGGCCTCTATGAAATTGCAGTCAAAAGGAGAACTTATTTCATTCATTCTCATCATTCAATAACAACCTAAGGACACATTCATCAAGCTACACAATATACCAAGACATAGATAGAGATTTCCACTTGTAAAGAATTTTCAGTTTAGAAAACAACAGTCAAATAAGTACAAAAACAAATTATAGGAGCCCAGGATATAGCTGAGCAGTTTAAGCACCTGCCTGGCAAACGTAACATCCTGAGTTAGATTCAGGAACTGCAAAACAAACAAATTATAGGTTAAATCAACATAAATTTTATCAGGAAACTCATAAATGATTTGTGATTTATACATAGAGATGAAGAAAGTTTTCAAAAGAGTTTTGATTTTGATTTTGTTTCGGGAGATTGACTCTCAAACAATTAAGTTTGAAGAAAAGACATCCAGTTTTACTTTCCCAGTGGTTTTCTGTGTCTCCTTGTTAAGAAGCGCTGCTTGCACTAGGATCAGAAACAGAGAGAAAATGTCTCAGTAAAGCCTATTTGTACACCTAAGATATTTTATTGTCTCTGCCTTGCACATAGCATGGAGTGACCTTCATGAAAAGAGTAAATGAAAATGCTAGAAAATGGAACACCTTTGCTTTTGCTGCCATGGGCATCTCTAGAAGCAGTACTAGATCTTATTAGGTTATTGGGAAGGTAGAACTATAGTGGACCTTGACTTACCAACCCAATTTGCTTGTGAGTACTGGTTGCAACTCAAATTGGTTTTAAGTTAAGGTGATTTTTTTCCATAAGAAGTAATGGAAGGGCTGGTGAGATAGCTCAGGGTACTAAGCACCTGCAAGTACATGGGAATGGGGTTTAATCTCTGGCACCACATGCTGCACTGATCCCACTCCTGGGTGTGATCAGCTGGCCATCAAGATGGGGCATGATGTCACATGTCTGTAATTCCAGTTTTGAGGAGACTGAAAACAGGAGGATCACTATGAGTCCAAGCTGCATAGTGAGACCCTGCATCAAATATATTAAAAAGTAAAAAAAAAAAAAAGAAATAATGGAAATACCTACAATACATTCTCAACCTGCCAAAGCACCCTTTCACCAACCTTATGATGATAAAAACTGTTGAATAATGCATGTAATGTACCAGAAATACCCATAATTTTCCTAGTGTACTCACCAAAGAGTTATAAAATGAGCCATGTTTACCAGAAGAACAATTTCATGTTGTACTCACCGTTTGAGGTGATCATCTTCAGCTTGTAAGAAAGGAGGATGTAAGAAAGGAAGAAAGGAAGGTGGTTACTCTTTGGAAGGGTTACATCAGGACTCTGGACTCAGACAGATGCTTGTGTACATGTCCTGTGCTTTTCTGGCATTACAGTCTTTATTTACAACTGCACAATGGGCATTTGAGTTGTAACCAAACTTTGCTGAAAGTTAAACCTAGTATTTTAGTCAAACTCAAGTTGCTCTTCCCATCATAAATGTGACAAGAGTGATGCTGGATCACAAATTTGAAATAAACAGCTCAATAAACAAAATAAACAATGTGGTGAGATAAATTAGAGAACAAGAGAATCCTTTTGAGAAGCATTTTCATATTGTGTGTGTGCGTGTGTGTAAGACTTTGATGATCACCATAAAAATATAGTGTACATATTTCTTAAGCATCCACCCTTCATTATAAGGGAACAGCTTATTTTCTTGAAATAAACCTTTACAATACCATTCTGAGTTATAAAATAGAGTCTGTAAAAGATATCTCTGTGTGAGAATCGATAAATTATGATTTGAGTAGCTGGCAGGTGACTGTTTCTCCTATAATTTAATTTATCCATTAAACAAAGGGCCAAGAGAAACACAGGGCCTTTGGGGACAAAGGATCCTTATTTTTGTTATTTTCTTTTAAAGCTTAGTTTCATCATTTTAAAGTACATGACACTTATAACACATATACTTTGTTACAGGGGCAAAATGTCATTTATTCCAGCTCCATTAATCTGACAAGTCAGACAACTTCACCGATATCCTTAACCTTTGAGATCAATGATGAAAAGGGAAAAATAGGGCAAGAATATTTCCAAAGTGCTTACCTATTTTCATCAGAAAGTGACATTTTCAGGAACTCCCCTTTACAAAACATACGCTGCTCAGAGTGTGTTGCAATTTTTTAATGTCATATTTTCTAAGATAATATGCAGTAGCAATGGCCAAGGACTTGGAGATTTTAACTGTCATATACTAGTTATAAGCTTTGAAGAAACCATTAAATATTTGTGAGCACCTATTTCTCCTCCTCCTCCTCCTCCTCCTCCTCCATCTTTTTCTCTTGATTTTTAGTGCTGAACCCAGAACCCTGAAGACTGAACCCAGAATCTTGGGTATACTTAGCACCCCCTTTGTCTTTAGAGCTATACCCCAGCCCTTCTGTATAATTTTTATTCATTTGTTTGTTTATGTATTTTATATATTTAGTACAAGGTTTACAAGGTCTCACTACACAGACTGAACTCTTCTTAGTGATCCTCCTGTTTTCAGCCTCCCAAGCACTAAGATTAAGGATGTGAATGGCTATACCCAGTCTCAATCACCGTATCAGAGCACCCTGGAGGTGGGACAAGCACAACATACCGGGTATTGAAACCTGGACCTTGAATCTGCCTAAGCAGGTGCTTTAATCTGCTGAACTATCTGGCTGGTCCTTGCATCATTTTTAATTGAGAAAATAAATTTCTAGATAATCTCAAAAAAAGAAAGATATGATTATCTGACATTGAGACACTTGTCAATATCAAGAAGAATTCATTATTCACGCACCTTTAGATTCAAATCCTTATTATCATCAGTACATATTGTTTATCATTATAATACTGTTAACTCTTGTATACCTATCTGTTCTTCTAATTTCATCAAGTTGCTTGAGAGCAAGTTCACTGTCTTGCTGGATGCAATCTTAGAATGCTTGTTCAGTTAGTAGAGTCTGTTATGCCTCAAAAGCTGTAGTAACATGGAATTAGATGAATAGCAAAGGAGGCCAACTTTGTCTTTCACATTTCTCTATATGCAGTGGTGAGTAGAAACACCAAAATGACACCCAGGACTCAGAGGCAGATTTATTTACGTGGGTGGGTACTGATTGGGATCATTTGTAGAATATCAAGCCTGATGTCTAGTGGTCTACATGTGATAAGCAAGCAGGAAGTACAGAGGCAGAATGGCTTGTCCAGCATGGATTGGCTTACATAGTCTGCATCAGAGTGACCAGTCGCTTCCAAGAAACAGGAGCAACCAGGTCTAGAACAGGAGCTATTACCGAGGCAACTAAAAAACTGAAGAGCAGTGGTTAGATGGGGACATTTTCTGGTGTACAAGTGCTTTTGGTTATTGCACCAGTTTCTGGCTCTTTCTTTTTTCTCTACATGTCCAACTGAGCATATTCTCCGAAGTGGGTTACTATTAATTTATAATACATTGATATGAGTATGGGAGTGTTTACATAAACGGACACATTTAGATGAAGACAATTGTGACATTCTCAGAGTAAACGGACAGCAGTGTAAGTTCAGTCAAGGTTTTCAGTAGTGGAAGTTGAAAGGAGTATTCTAGAAATAAGCTTGACTTTTATGTTGCTGAGCTATATCCGCAGCCCTTTACACTACAATATGATAGTTTTCTTTCACTTTGAGATTTATTTTTTCAAAGATACGTTGACCATATATTTCTCACAACAACCCTATATTCAAATAGACTTTGGTACAATTGATTATAATAGTGAATTTGAAGTTACACAGAAGAAATGATTATATATAATGACAACTTTGGAATTGTCAGAAGGAAAAATAGTAATGTATCTATTTCCTGAGAAATATGTACAGACATAAAAAGGGGGGGCAGCAAGATGGTTCAGCAGTCTAAAACACCTGCTTAGGTAAGCTTAGGCAACTGCAGGGACTATGGTTCAATCCCCAGCACTACATGCTGCGCCAGCCCCACCCCCAGGGTAGGCTGAGCCAGCCATAGTACAAAAAAAAAAAAAAAAAAAA
>PVJA010045784.1:0-15452 GCA_004027025.1 Myocastor coypus | reverse complement strand
TCTTCTTCTTCTTCTTCTTCTTCTTCTTCTTCTTCTTCTTCTTCTTCTTCTTCTTCTTCTTCTTCTTCTTCTTCTTCTTCCTCTTCTTCTTCTCCTCCTTCTCCTTCTCCTCTTTCTCCTTCTCCTTCTTCTCTTCTTCCTCTTCCTCTTCCTTTTCCTCCACCCCCTTCTCTTCCTTTCCTTCTCCTTCTCATCCTTCATCTTCGTCTTTATCTTTTTGAGACATGGTTTCACTATGCAGCTCAGGCTGGCTTTGAGCTCACTTCTGTAGCCCAGGCTGGTCTCAAACTAACATCAATCCTCCTGCCTCAGCCTCCTAAGTGCTGGGATTACAGGTGTGTGCCACCATGCCCGGCTAGCATTTATTATCTTGTACACTGCCTGTAGGTGAGGAATTCAGACTTTGTTGGGTGATTCTTACTGGAGGATTCTGTTATGTAGCAGTAAGGAAAGTGGCTTGGGCTTCAGATTCATTCACACAGGTGGCAAGTTGGTCTGTGGAGAGAGGCTCATTTCCTGCCTTTGGTCCTATCACATTAAATTTACTTAAATTTATTCTCGTTTTTTTGTATTATCCAAAATTCAGATAATCAGACTTAGGAATCAGTGTTATATTTCTTTCATAAAATGATTTTAATTGTTTCCTTCATGTGCTTTGGAACAATTTTTGCAACACTAGAAATATTTTTCCCTCCTATGCCATTTACATTTCTTGCCTATGGGATAAAATTATACAACTGAGTGGATATTTGTGCGTATAGTTTTCTGGTATATTTTATTTTGAGATAGTATATGCCTATGCAGAGCAGACTGACTTTGAATTTACTGTATAGTCCAAGCAGGTTTCAAACTTGGTTGCCTCAGCCAAGGTTACAGGCTTGCACCATCATGCCCAGTTCATATGGTTTATTTTAGATTTTTTATATATAACTATATATCTTGTTCCAATTGTTAAAGGTGAACAATTATTAGTTATCACAGTCAAGGCTGTATGTGATGGTATTGTTATTACTGATTATACTGTTTTGGCTAAGATAAAATAGCTTTTGTGCTCAATTGTTTTTCCTGTATGCTACTGAGATTGGCTGAGGATCATAAACAATACTGTACTCAGTATCAAAGAACCAAGGTTCAGGTCAGATAGTCAGTAACATCTTCCTAATAAAATGAAGAGATAGGGACAGAATTAAAAGCCAAAATCTAGCTACATTTAGAAGATATCTCTGAAAAGTCATTTCCTAAAGAACTCTTCATAGTAATAATAAAAGCTACTTGCCATAGGCAATTTGTAAGCATCAATACAGAAAATAAATTTAAAAAATAGAAAAAGGGAAAAAATATAAGCAAGATGGAATCCAAGGCCACAAGCTCATGCAAGGCAAAGAAGGATAGTAGGTGGAACAAAATGGCATGAAATAGGGCTTTTTTTTTTTTTTTTTTTTTTGCAGTACCAGGGATTGAACTGAGGACCCTGTGCTTGCCAGGCAAGCGCTTATTCCACTGAGCTGTCTCCCCAGCCCTCGGGCAGCTATTTTATTTGCACCCAAAATAGATTCCAGGGAATGGTCAGGGAGATAGCTCAGTAGAATAAGCATTTGCCTGTTAAGCACAGGGTCCTGAGTTCAATCCCTGGTCCCACAAAAAAAGAAAAAAGAAAAGAAAAGAAAAGAAAAATAAATTCCAAACCAAGATTGAGACACAGACAATGAAGATTACATACTTGTTAAAGAAACAATCCATGAGGAAGATATATATATATATATATATATATATATATATATATATATAAAATTTAAAAAATCCCACTAATATAGTTATACTTGGGGACTTAATATCCCATTGTCACAAACAGACATATGAAATGGACAAAAAGTGAAAGAAATATCAGAGCTCAATCAAATCTTTGAACAAATAGACTTAATACATGCCTATGGTGTTCCACCTCAACAGAATACACATGCTTCTCAGCTGTGCATGGCAATTTCTCTGAAATAGGTCACATATTATTTCAGCATGCTTAAGTAAATGCAAAGTAACTGAAATTATGACATGCATATGATCAGATCATAGTGCAATGAATTTGGAAATCAAGGGCAAATGAAAGTGCAAAACCTTCAAAATATGTGGATATTAAATAACACTCTCATGAACAACCATTTTTTTAACTTTTAATAAGAAATACTAATCTGACATTTTAAAAAACACATTAGTAGTACATCTCCAATAATTGATAAAATGCGTATTGTCCTCAAAGTAGTTATACAGAGCACACGATGTAGACATGGTAATTTTTCTAACCATTGTGGGTACAAAAATTTCTTCTCATTGAATTAAGAGAAAGTAGTTTGTACATAGTCCAGCATTCCATAATCACAATGGTTTATTGGCACAACTGCAAAGCTGGAAGTTGTTGATTTAAGCCTTTTACAGCTCAACGTACTAATCTAGTTTTGTTTTGTGCTTTGTGGTTAAAATTTTCTGCTGGGTAGTTAAGGGCAAGTTAAAGTGAGATCTTTATAACAAAACATGTAACTTTTGTATCTCTCAAGGTCAGTGAAATGCCCTCAGGATTTACTTTGAAACCATGTACAGTGACTTATAGCACTGTTGTCAATGTCAGCCATGTGGAATAGTCACAGCCATTGCTTGACCAGTTTGCTCTCTGTGAAAGCCTGAGAGAATCTTTTCTGTCTAGGTGACTCTCCTTAGGCACAATATACATTGTCAATTACTTTCCTCTATGGTGCTATAATCTCCTTGAACACAAAATTTGGGAAACCACTGAGTTATAGGATATTACAGAATAGGTTCTTTTATGTCCTGAGTCCTCACTGACGTTGAAGGGCCAGGGCCAAAATATTGGCTAACCTTGTAGCTCTTCTTTTTCTCTAATTTTTGGTCTGCAAACTTAAGCTCTTAACCCTCCAGAAGAGAAGCTTAGTGATATTACTACTCTATAACATAAGTACCTGAGCTTAACATCACTGTCTTTCTGAATATCAAACATCTTACACTTAACTTGGAATTGACATTTTCCATTAATCAGTGATATTCTGATAAATCCCTACACAATGTGATAAAAGCAGTTATACATTTTTACACACACATTTAAAAATCTAAGTATATACAAAATAGTAGCCAGTAAATCCTACAGCATTACCCCTGGTCTCTTACTCTCATTTATTACCCTGAAAAAAGTTATAGTTCCTGCAATTATACAATAATGCCTATACAACGTACCAGAATTTATGTGACAAAATGAATATATTGTCTAGAGAGAAATTTAGAGTAGTAAATTATCACTCCAGAGAAAGAGTGAGCTCAAATATATAATCTAATATTGATCCTGAAGCTACTAGAAAAAGAAGAGCAAATTAAATCCAAACTGCATATGAGGGATGACATTATAAAAATCAGAACAGAAATTAATGCAATTGACACTAAGAAAACTATGTAAAGAACCAGTGAATCAAAGAATTGGTTCTTTTAAGAATTAAATGGAGTAGATGAGGCTAGGCCAAGCTTATTGAAAAAGGAAAAGTCTAAATTCTATTCAATTAGGAATTAAAAAGGATGAAATCACACAGAAACCTGAAGAAACCCAAATGATCATTATCATCTTTGAGAACCTGTACTATAAGATTGAAAAACAGAAGTGGCGGTATTTTTAGATACATATGAATTACCAAAGCTGAATCAAGAAGTCATAAAAATTCTAAAATAACACAATATCAGCCAATGAAGTTGAACAGCAATTAAAACAGCGCCAATGAAGAAAAAGGCAAGGTCCCCAAGGATTAACTTCTGAGTTATGCAAGAACTTTATAGAAGACCTAATATTATCACTCATCAAATTCTTTAATGTAATAGAAAGGGAGGCAATGCTCCTAAATTTATTCCTGGAAGAAAGCATTGCCCTGATACCAAAAATTGAGAAAGACTTAATCATAAAAAAGAACTGCAGGCCAGTCTGTGTAATAAACATGGAGACAAAAGTTATCAATAAAACACTGGCAAAATATTCAGCAAATCATCAAGAAGATTATACACTGTGACCAAGGAGGCTTCATTCCAAGGATGCAGGCATGGGTCAGTATGTGCAATTTAATAAATGTAATACTTCATTTTAACTGCATGAAGAAATAAACTACATGATCATTTCAGCATAAAAAGATAACTTTACAAAGATTAACACCCACTCATGATAAAAAAAAAAATCACAACAGAAAATTCAAATAGAAAGCCTTTGACTCAATTTGATAAAAGCCATCTATGACAAATCAGTAGTCAAAAGCTAAAAAAACTTTAACTCTAAAATTAGGAACAAAACAAAGATATTTATTATTACCACTCCTATTTGTTATAATTCTGGGAATATTAGCCATAACAATCAAAAAAGAGAAAGAAATAAAAGGAATAGGGATAAGAAAAGAAAAAGTTATCATTATTTACAAGTGATATGATTATTTAGAAGATCTCCAGATTTCCATCAAAGGGCTTATAGATGTAATAGCAAAATTTAGTAGCACAGTTGCATACAAAGTCAACACTCAAAATTTGTAGTGTTCCTATACAGAAAAAATAAACTCACACGGAGAGAAATCATGTAAAGCATATGTTTCACAATAGCATCAAAAACAATGAAATGCTTTGGAATGAATCCAATGAAGGAAATAAATAAATGATATTTGTGTTTAAAAGTACAACACTTTGAAAAAGGAGCTCAAATATTATATCAAAAAAATGGAAAAATATCCCTTTTTCTTGGATTAGAAGAACCATATATAGTAGCACTAATTGGAGTAGCTAAATATTGGAAATAGCTCAAATATCCATCAACCAAGGAATGGATAAAAAGATATGATATTTTTAACTCGAGGTTTTCATAGGTAAATGGATGCAACTAGAAACCATACTAGTAAGTAAGTGAAATAAATCAGACTTGCATATGCTAACATCATATTGTCTCTTTAGTATAAGAAACTAAAAGTGAAAATAAGATCCAAAAGGTACGATAGATACAATGAAAGGGAAAGAAACTGTTTAAGAGGAAAGAAAACCTGAGATAGGGAAAAAGAGAAAGAAGGAAGGGGTAAAAGGATATGTATGTATATACAAGTTGGCTAAAATAATTGTACTAATAATTTCTATTAGTTCATTGATAGGAACAGTAAGAGCTTATATTGCTTGATCAATTATATATTCCTGTATCTGGTAATCTGAGCAATTACTTTGAAGACAACAATATGCAATATAATAATCATTACTAATTTCTTATCTTGTTTTGAAATTTTATATCATTTTAAGTGTTCTTTCTCAGTTTAAAATAAAAAGGTGAAGTAAACGCTAAACACAGTCAAACAAAAATCCAATGGCAAAGTGTCAGCCATAAGTCACATCCTTCAGTAGATGGGATTAATGGATATATACCTAGTGCTCCACTCCTGCATGACAAGGTATTCATTCTTTTCTACAGTACATGATACTAAAAAAAATGGATCACATATTAGGCACAAAGCCTACTTAAGTAAATATAAAAAGAGTAGAAATAAGTCCACCTATACTATTAGATTACTATGCAGTGAAAATAGAAATCAACAACAGAAAAATTTTTCAGAAAAGGTAAAAGCTATTGGAAAATTAAGAAGACACTCCTGAGGAACCACTGGGTCAAAAGAAGAAATCAATGAAGAAATTTAAAAAAATTTTGGAAGTTAGTGATGATAACGGTGCAATTGGTCAAAACCTTCAGGACGTTATGAAAACAGTGCTCTTTCTTTCTTTCTTTCTTTCTTTCTTTCTTTCTTTCTTTCTTTCTTTCTTTCTTTCTTTCTTTCTTTTTTTCTTTCTTTCTTTCTTTCTTTCTCTCTCTCTCTCTCTCTCTCTCTCTTTCTTTCTTTTTCTTTTTTTTGGTGAGACAGCATCTTGCTGTGTAGCTCAGGTGGCCTTGAAATTGCTTTGTGATTTGGGCAGGCCTCAAACTTGCAGTGATCCTTCTGTCTCAACCTTCCAAGAACTGGCATTACAAGGATGCACCACCATGCTTGGCTGAAGGCAGTTCTAAGAGGAAATTCATCATGATCAATGTTCATATTAGGAAAATGGGGCCAGTTCAAATAGATAACTTTATGAGAAATCTTAGGATAGTTGAGAAACAGTAAAAAACCAGTACCAGACTGAAACTAAGGGAAATCACGAAGATGAGATCATACATCAGTGAAACTGAAAATTTAAAAATATAGGAAAAGATTGAATCAATTAAAAATCCAGTTTTTTTTGAAAGAATAAATAAAATAGATAATCCCTTAACCAGACTCACCATGAAAAAGTGATAAAAGATGTCAATGCAATTAGCCATGAAAAGAATGAAAACACAGAAGATACTCTAGAAATCCAGGACATACTGACTACTGAAAAAATTATATTCTAACAAATTAGTAGATTTTCAAGAAATGGACAGATTCCTAGACACAAACTACCAAAACTAACCCAAAGAGACATTGATATGCTTAGTACTTTAATATCATGCAATGAAGTTGATATAATGATAAGAAATCTATCAACTAAAAAAAAGCTAGGAACTGATAGATCCACTGCTGAGTTTACAAAACATTGCAGGATATTATATCATCAATATTCCTTAAGCTTTTCAAAGTAATAGAAAGAAAATGCTCCTAAACTCATTTACGGAAGCCAGTATCACCTTAATTTCCAAACCAGATAAACATCCAACTAAAATGAAAAACTACACGATAGTCTCCTTAACAAACATAGATGCAAAAATCCTCAACAAGATATTAGACATATAAAGCAGTGTAGCATCAAAAATGTTATATTTCATGGTCAAGCAGCTTTCATCCCAGAAATGAGGTTCAACAAACATAGATCAATAATTGTAGTACAACACATAACAAAATCAAAGTCAAAGAGCATATGATGATATATGTACACAAAAGGCTTTGACAAAATCCCCGAATCATACCTGAGCATGATAAAAGGTGTTGTGATAAACAAATAGCCAGCATTGTACTAAATAGAGAAAAAACTAAAAGCATTCCTCCTAAAATCTGTTACTTTTCTCCAATCTCTCCTTGACTTAAAGGTTTGTGTTAAGAAGTCTGTTGTGATTCTGATGGATTTTCCATTCCAAGTGATTTTTTTTTTTATCTAACAGCTTTAAATATTCTCTTCTTATGGAAACTTGACTATTAGATCTCTTCATTTAGATTTATTTTTGTCAGAAATAATTCCCTCAATTAGCTATATATCTAATTCTTTTTCCGTGCTTGGGAGGTTTTCTGCATCGCTTCTGTGAACAGGTTGGTTACATCACTGTTGTGACTCCAGCTTTCTCAGCAACTCCAGTCAGCCTTAAATTGTTTCTCTTTGCATTACCCTGAAGCTATTGGATTGTTTTTTCATGGTCCTTTGCTACTGTTAAGAGAGAAAGAGATCTCTCTTTTTGTGACCACTAACTGTGACCCTGTCTTCTGTCTTCACTTTCATTTAGCCATTTTATAAACTTTCAATAGAACTTTTAATTTCCTGAATGTCTGTTTTAATCTTTTTCATGGGTTACATTTATTTACAATGTCGAATATTCATAGTTTCTATTATTTGCCTATGATCTTTTTTTTGTCACGAGGAATTGAACTCAAGATCGTGTGCCTGCCAGGCAAGTGCTGTGCCATTGCTCTATATCCCTGGCCCCTTTTTTGTATGTATGTTTACTTTAGGGTTGCTGAGCAATTGTATCATTGTGGTCATCATCTCACTTTTTTACACAGGAGATTAATTTTTCTCTGATTGATTGTATAGTCTCATGCATTTGTTTTCTACATTCCAGTGTTATAATTCCAGAAAATGCAGCTGTGTGCATCTTGATTTCCTGTATTTTTTTTTTTTTTTCTTGTCTCTTCAATGCATATTGGGTGAGCTGGAGTTCTGAGGTTGTGTTCTGACTCTGCATCTTCTCATTTTCTACTTTATTTTGTTTTCTGTATTGATACTTGTAAGTTTCTTATAGTAGATACCTTTATCACTAGTAACAAGGCTTCCCTAGGGGATGTTTGTTCCTAAAAGATGTCTTCTGTATGTAGATTGTTCTTGTTTTTAGTGTCTGTCTGAAGAGTCTGCCTTCCCAGTTTATTAAGGGTGAGATGATGATACCTATTTAACTCAGAACTCAGTTCTTTGGTTCTGAATTATGGAGATATTTATGGGCCTAGATAATCATAGTGTTGTCATACAATTTGCACCAATTGACTACAAAGGATATGACAACCTGATAAAAATAATGCGACTGACTGCATAGGTAATACTTGAAAAAACCAACAACTGGGACCTCTTCTTGTTGAGAAGTTTTTGCATATCAAAAGAAATTACCAACAGAGTGAAAAGACAACCCACAAATTTAGAAAAAAAATTAACAGACAAAGATCTTCTCTCTAGAATTTATAAAAACCTAAAAAACAGTATGACCCTCAAATTTAAGAACCCTTTCCAGAAACGGGCATCAAAAAGTAATACACACTTCTCAGAGGAAGAAATACTAGAGGTTAATAAATATAAGAAACAGTGCTTCACATCACTAGCCATCTGTGAAATGAAAATTAAAACAACACTGAGATACCATTTCACCCCAGAAAGAATGGCTAATGTAGACTGGCGCAACCATTATGGAAATCAGCATGGAGACTCCTAACAATATAGGACTGGAAATCCCACTCAATCCAGCTATCTCCTTACTGGGAATTTTCTCAAAACAACTGAAAACATCATATCATGCTTATATTTATGCACCTATGTTTATAACAGCACAATTTGTAATAGCCAAATCTTGGAAACAACCAAAATGCCCATCACCTGAAGAATGAGTAGGGAGTGAACAGATAAAACAGAAAGGGGCTGGGACTGGGTTCTAATGCTGAGAGAAGAGAGGAGCCAAGAAAGAAGATGTGGAAGAAAACCTAAGGAGGTAGAGCAAAGGCAGAAGGTAGTGAGAGCACAGACACAAAGAAAGCATTTCAAGAATAACAGGGCAAATTAAGTATGTTAAGTGATTATTGAAAGGTCTAATACAGTCAAAGGTGAAAGATAAATTTTGAATTTAGCAATAGTTTTGTTTTGGAGGTTTGTGAACATGAACACAGATTTTGGAGCCAGAAGATTGAAATTAAATGTTTTATTGCTGTAAATTTAAAATAAATTAAAACTTATGAAATTGCTTAGTATTTAATAGACATTCAATATGTTGTTTCCTAGGGGGCTTTTTGGAATATCTCCAGGAGCTTCTAGGTTCCTGCTGTTTTGTTACTCAAACTCCAAGACAGGTGTTCTAGTTCGTTGTCTGTTGCTAATAACAGAATACCACAGAATGGGAAAATTATATAGAAAAGAGGGTTATTTTGGCTCATGATTATAGTCAAAAGCCACATCTGGCAGTGGCTTTGTTGGGAGAGCCTGAGGAAGTGTAGAGCACCGCACCTGAAGAGTCAGGGTGGCATGAATGCACGTCCTGTTCTAGCCCTTTTCCCTTAAAGCACCAGCACTCAGTCCTGGAGCCTCCATTCTAATGACTTTTTCTATCCCTATTACAGCAGTACCTTTAAGCATCATAATTAGACTAAATGTCCAACCCCTTACTACTTCATAATGAGGTTCTGATTTCAATATGAGTTTTTGTAGGAGAAAAACTATATTTGAAACATAGCAACTAGCTTAGTGACCAATGAATTGAGAGTTTGTAAACATTCCCCTTAGCTGAGCAGACCCCTGTAATCTTCTTCCCTTGGAATGTCATGGAAATCCCTTCTTATCCTTGCTTGGCTTACTCTTATTACTGTGGTCATTGCCAGCTGGCTGTTATCCTGTAGAACATACTGTTACTGGGGCTATGTGGTGCTGTAGAGATTTTCTTTCCATGTTCTTGTTATCTTCAACAAAGAATTATTCAACATGTAAGAGGCCGACAAACTGAATTGTCTTGAGCAATGAAGCCCCTTGCTTTCATCTTTCCCCGGCTTTTATTTCAACTCTATTCACTGAGATTTGCAGAGCTGGCTATATTGAACTAGGTATTCCCTTAATTAATTAAATAATGTGATCAAGTCTGGCTGAGATGTCAGCTTGTCTCATTGCAGCACATGGGAGAGAATTGCCCCCCACCCCCCAGCTTCATAGCTGGAATGGGAGCTTGAGTAAGATCTATGAAAAAAAAAACCTAGGGATAAGACATGAGATAACATCTTACCTGAGGCCAAAGACTAAAAGAGAATTATACATTGCTGGAAGTAAAGATGCCAGTCTTGCATACATCAAACTATCCAGTACATTGCTAATTGGGGAGCCTCTGTACTTGATATACAATTGTTGTGTTTGTTCTTGCAAGCAATGCTTGAAGAGCACTCTGCCACCACCCTCATTGACCTCCTTGATTAATACCAATAAAATCTATGCACTTTTGGGTTCATGGCTTTCTGCTCTATAGAGAACGTTGGTCATCCCAGAGATCCTGAACTACAGAACTTCACCTTGGCTTTATTTTGCATATGTACATCTTATTGCCAGGTAGGCTAGAAGAACACTCTCCACAGGGGTTTTGGTAAATACCTACAAAAGATGATGAGGTTTTATTAAAGGTAGGGAAAAATATGCTCTGCTGAGTGAGTGCAGATTTTTTTAAAAATTTTTTAAATTTATTTTATTTTTTCTTGTTTCAGAACCTTTGTTTGTTTATTCACTCATTTTTTTTGTGGCCGGCTCAGCCCGCCCCAAGAGCAGGGCTGGCACAGCATGTGGTGCCGGGGATCGAACTGCGGAGCCTGAAGCCACCGTAGCTTTCCCATGCAGGCGCTTTAGACCACTGATCCATCCCGCCAGGCCCATGAGTGCAGATTAAAGGTAGGAAAAGACGTATGCTCTGCAGGGTGAGAGCTGTCCAGCGAAAGAGGGAGAGTGCAGTGGCCATGGCTGTCTTGTTTATATCTCCCGTCCTACTAGGCTGACATGAGATCTAGGATGTCCTATAAAAAAGCTGCTTGAGCTCCTGCCAGAAGAATTGAAGATAGCCCTTTCTGATGGCTTTCAGTTTCAGGACTTGGAAACTGTCTTCTGTTAAGTGCCCTGTATCTCTATGATTGACAGGCCACACCCACGTGTTCAGATGGCTGGCCATGACCTAGCAGCCTGACTTATTCCCTCTTTTCCACCTTCAATAAATGTGTACCTCTGCTACCTTTTCTGTGCATTTTGTTCAGTTCTTTGTGACACTAGGAATCTGGAAGGCAACCCCATGAAATCTCTCATGTGGTAATGAGTTAAGATTGAAGAAATACAAACTAGGCAAAAAGAAGATAAGGGAAATCATATGTTTTAAAATGGAAACTATAGTTTTAATAAACAATGCTCTTCTCTCTCTCTCTCTCTCTTTCTTTCTTTCTTCCTTTCTCTCTCTCTCTCTCTCTCTCTCTCTCTCTCTCTTTCTTTTCTTTCTTTCTTTCCCAGAATGCAGCAAGCCTGAACAATTCCTTTTAAAACTGGCCATTATTTTTTTACTTGCAAAAGCTCTTTCCTCCTTCAGCTGTGACTAGACTGCTGTTTTAGGTGTACATTAGGTCACTACCCTACACACATTAAGATTATTTTACAAAAAAAAAGAGGGATTATTTTACTAAAGGTAAGCTATCTTATCCCACTCACTAGACCAACAACAAAACTATAGGTTATCGAATTACACAGATTTCCACTGCCAACAGACATGTTCCTAATTCCAAACTACAGTGTGTCTCAGTTCTCTGAGAGGGCACATCCTGTTCTTTTTTTTTTTTCTTCTTTTTTCTTTTTGAGATAGGGCCTGATTATGCAGTCCAGGGTGGCCTTGATCTCACTTTGTAGCGCAGGCTGGTCTCGAACTCTCAACAATAATCCTTCCTCTGCCTCCCAAGTGCTGGGCTCACAGGTGTGCACTACCACATCAAGCCCACAATCCATTCTTGAATCCTAAAATCTCTGACCTCATTTCTTTGAGTATGTCCTACAGTTTTTTTCTCATAGACCCCACCCTTGCATTTTATAGGAAATTCTTTTTCCTTGATGCAAGTCAACAAATTTGTAAACTTGTTCTATAAAAAGGTGGGATAAGTTCCTTTTGTTAGCTTTGGGAACTTTTCAGAGCTAGCCTCATGGTATGTATGTATATATATATACACCTATCTATTATCTATCTATATTTATCTTGGATTTAGTTAAAATATTTTTTATTAACTTTATATATCTGCTATAGCATCTCACTACACAGCTTGGACTCATAGTGATCCTCTTGTTTCAGCCTGTAATCAGTGCTGGGATTACAGGGATGCACTGCTACGCTTGGTCTTTACTTAAAATATATATTTTTTTCACTTCATATTTTCTTTACTATCCACATTTCCCAAGACCTGAACAGCAATCCTACCAGAAAGCACAGGAGTGACCTGTCTTCAGTGGCAGTGGTGTGATGGATCTGGACTGGGGACCTGGTTCTGCCCAGCTTGTAAGCCACACTATGAGTGCCCTGTTCTTAGCTGCCCCAGGAAGGACACCTCCATCCTTGTTTCCAAGTCTCTCAGAAGTGTGCATCATAGAGAATCACAGAACCATGGCAGTGCTGCAAGCACCTAGGTTCTAGAAAGCATCATCCACCACTGCTAGAAAGGTCAGCAAGGTGCTCTGGCACACTAGAGCTCTGGCCAAGTGTCTGGAGGGCAGCTGCACTCTGGCCCAGACATTTGCGCATGCAGGAACCGGGGCTTCCCACAGAAGTCTTTGCGCACAGCCACAACACTGAGGTGCAAATCAGGCCGACTTTGGAGCCAACTGCTGACAAGCTCAGGGTGCTTCAGAAGCCGAGATGCCAGGGTCAAGATGTTAGTAATGACGTCCATGCCCTCCTCTCCACCATCCAGGGCCACTGGATCTTCATAGCTGCGGATCTCTGGGGCCAGCTGCTCCATGTCCTGGTGGAAGATATAAGGAGGGTTGCTGACAACCAAGTCCATAGGATCCCATGGCAGAAGATGCATCCAGCTCCTGTCTGAGGTCACATCGAGGGGGACAATCCAAATCCTATCCTGCAGCTGAAGCTTCTGAGCATTCTCACAGGTCAGGCTGATGGCAGCTTCCTCTTTATCCACAGCAACGACTTGGCTCTTAGGGAGCTGAGTTAGCAGGCTGAGGGAGATGGCTCCTGATCCACAGCCCACCTCCAGGATACGTGGCCCATCTTGAGCTTCCATCACATGGGGCCTGTGTGTCATCTCCTCTAGTACCCATTCGACTAGTTCCTCTGTCTCAGGTCAAGGAATGAACACTGCAGGTGCCATCTTCAGATTCAGCCCTTGAAAGTCCCATTCCCCAAGTATGTACTGCACAGGCATCCTCTGCAATCTGCGGCTACATAGCTCCTGAACACACTGTAATTGTTGAGGAGTCAAGGGTTGGGTCCAAAGTACTGGCTGCAAGCTCTGAAATGTTTTGGCTCCAAGGACGTGAGCCACGATATATTCACTGGATTCTTGGGCCTCAGGGATGCCTCGCTTCTCAAAGACCCCTGGACAGTGGCTGACCAACTCTGTGGGACTTAACAGCCTGGGCAAAGGTGGATAGGGTGGTGATAAGCCAGAGGCCCAGCCCTGGATGCCTCCTCTCCTCCCTCTGGAGCCAGAGAGAAAGGTCCCCAGCATTCGGCCCCAAAGCCCCATGTCTTTGGAAAATGCTTGAATGCAACAGGTTCCTGTCTTCTTCAGCCACTGTGGTAGGTCCAAGAAATGGATTGGGGCCTGACTGGGTGGAAATGAGAGATCACATGCTCTGGTTTCGCTCCCAAATCCTTTTGGTCTTCCAAGTGGTTGCCATCTTCATTCTTCTTGTCTTGGCCATTTGTTTTCTTCACATTTTTGGCAGAAGTAGGCTTGGTCTCTGTAGTTCAGTCTCTGCTGCATCACGACGGAGGCGTGGGCATGTCTCAGAGAGGTTGCAGTCCACACCGCGCCTGTCCCAATCTCGCTATCTAAGGCCTACCGGCCGCAGGGTCTGTGCTGCCCACCTACGGGCCAGAGAGCTTTACTTAAAATATTGTATCTTGACTAAGGCAAACAGTCCTGATGTACCTTCAAATCCTTCATGGAGCTAAATTAATACTATTTACTAATTTCTTAGAAGTAGTTTGGATTGGAATGATTCCATTTCCCTTATAATAAGAACAGATCTCTTACTATGTCCCTTCCCTAAAAATGAAAAGCAATTTGTAAATCAGTTTAAGCATTAAGTCATTTTTTCCTGCCACAGGGACAAAAATTTTGAAAACTGGAGCTGATCTTCCAGAGCCTTTATTGTAAGATCACACATCATCCTGCAATCTCATCTGCTCCAGCCTCCAAGCTATGCACACAGCTCTGCAACCTGGGGCTAATCACAGGGTGGGTACTATCTAGACACTTTCTGAGCACTGCATTTCAAAGGAAATAGGAAGTATGGAAATCTTTTGATGCTTCTTGCCTCTTGAAGTCCTAAAATTTCTATCTTGGTGCCCTTAAACATTTTTAAATTTTAAATTTGCTTCCGAAGAGCAGGCAATATTTTGTTTTGTGTCTTCAAAAATGTAGATCTAGGGCTAGACACTGGAGTTATCCACATCATAGGGTTAAGTCCACCTCACTGGCTTTCGCAGCACAATCAGCTTGCCCTTCTCATCCCTGAGTATTCACCAGAAGCAGCTTTCAGGAAGCCACATGATTATTCACAGTGTAAAATGACTGGGTGCTTCAGGAGGGGCCATTGGTGAAAAAACAAAAGCGAGAGGAGAATTAAACATAGATTATAGAAAAAAGGAAGTGAACATTATTAAGATACACAGTAGGTGGGACTGAATGAGGACTGGTTGATGTGTCAGGAAAAGATGTGGGAATGAGTTTGGGGTTGAAAATCTGATCTCCTTGTGCCAAAATCTCCTGGCAAAAATCCAGGAGATTTTGCAATCAGCTCAGGGGATTTTTCAATCAGCTTTAGGACATCAGCCATACTTAATGAAGTGATCATGGAGAAGAAAGAAGCAACCTTGTCTTTGCGGCACTTGCTCCTGCGAACTCCTGGCATCTCACAGTCTTCCTGTAGTATTCTGGCAACACATGCAGGCAGCTGTAGACAGTGACCTTGATGCCAGCTTGCAGGGAATTTTCCACAAAAGCACATGGGGATTTGTCTCACCTGACTGTTTCTCTGGATGGATCTCTGTTTATGCATGAGGAAACTTGGCACTGGTGAAGCAGTAGCTTATTTTTTTTCTTTGTTTGGTTTTATTTTGTGCTTCAGAAATAGAACAGATTAAGTGTTGCTTGCTTTTGGAGGCTCCAGCTCTTCCTACAGCACAACTTTAAATTCTGTTCTTTTTTTTTTTTTTTTTTTTTTTACTAATA
>PVJA010045783.1:0-15456 GCA_004027025.1 Myocastor coypus | reverse complement strand
TACAGGGCCTACAGCGTCTACAGGGACTGCAGGGCCGACAGGGTCTACAGGGACTACAGGGTCTATAGGGTCTCACTACATAGATCAGAGTTGTAGTGATCCTCCTGTTTTCATCCTCCCAAGTGCTGGGATCACAGTTATGCGCCACCACACCCAGTCTCAACTGTAGTCTCAGCACACCCTGCAGGGCCCTGCTGCTGTGCTCTACCTAAGCAGGTATTTTAACCCGCTAAGCTATCAGACCAGCTCTTCAGGATCCTTTTCTCTGTATGTGGAATCAATTGTAATGTCTACTCCTTCAAATATGTTCTTGTTTGAATCGTCTTTTTTCTCGTTCACACTAAATAAAGATTTGTTAATATCATTTGTATTTCAGAACATCCAATCCTGATTTCTGTTATTTTTATTTTGTTTGCACTGTTATCTTTATTATTTACTTAATTTTATTACCTGGTAACTTAGGCTTTTTCTCTTTTTCCACCCTTAAGGTATGAAGTTAGATTCTTTTATATGTTTCTTTTGTTTCCCTTAACATAGGCATTTATTGCTATAAATGTTCCCCCTAAAACTATTGCTACTTCTTATAAGTTTTAGTATGATGCTTTTCTATTTTTACTTTTCTTGAGTTTTTAAATACAGTTCCTTTCTGCTTTGTTTTTTAATCCACTAGGTATTCATTACAATGTTATTTAATTTTCCACATATTTGTGGATTCTTCTAGCTTCCTCATCTTTTTTTTTCTAGTTATGTAACTTTAGTATGATCAGAAAAAGAAGATGCTTGATACAATTTTTAATCTTCTTATATATTGAGGCTTGTTTTGTGGTCTAAAGAATGTTCTACCCAGGGATCAGTGAGACAGCTCAGCGGACTAAAGTGCCTGCTTAGGCAAGCGCAGGGACTGCAACTGAGGCCCCAGTACCACATGCAGCACCAGTCCTTCCCTGAAGGTGGGCTGATCCCACCAGAGTCCGGGTGTAGTGGTGCACACCTGTAATCTCAGCTCTGGGGAGGCTGAAAACAGGAGGGTCTCCACAAGTGCGAGCTGCATTGTGAGACCCTGCTACAACCAAATACATTAAAAATAAGTAAATAAATAAGCAGACAAATGATCAAGTATGATCCAGCCAGGTCAGCGGTCAGTGTCTTCTGCTAGAGAACGTGCACCTACTGCTGCTCCCTGGAGTCTTCTGCACATGGTCGTGAGGGCCATCTCTCCTCGAGTGTTTGCCATTTACGTCCGCTGTTTGCTCCCTGGTCTTTGCTCTGGATGTTCTGCCCAGTCATCCAGTGAGGCCCTGAGTGGCCTGACGTTACAACATTGCTCTCTGTTTCTCCATCTCTTCTATTAATATTGGCCCTGTGTATCTAGTGGCTCCGAAGCCACTGTGCCTACCATCGCTGCGTCCCCATGACGTTACTGCTGCGCCACTGCACGCTCATCTCTGACCCCTGTCGGAGATCGGATTCAGCGCATATTTTCTCTTATGCAAGTACAATCACTGCTGCTGGCTTTGGGGTTCCATTGCCACGAAACAACTTTCTTCCCTCTGCTTTCTGCCTAGGGGTCTTTAATGCTAAAATGAGTTTCCGATAGGCAGCGTATCGCTGGATCTTCTTCTTTTATTAATCTTAGCTATTTTCTTTTTTAGTTGAAGAGTTCAATTTTAAAGTAATTACAGACAGATTAGATAAGGATAGAAGAAGAAGTAGTATTTGCCCTTTTGTTTACTCCTGGTCACGTCTTTCTCCCTTTCTTCTCTGGCTTTGTACTTTGTTGCTATTCCTTTGCTTTGTTTTTAGCGACATGGTTTGACTTCATTGTCTTCGCTTTTGACGGTTACTAGGCTCCTCCTTTTTTATTTTATTGTTACTTTATTCTTAGTTTTTGTTTGATTACTAGGATTGTGTTTTTCACAGTGGTAACCATGATACTTGCACAATGTACCCGACAGATTTAGTTTGCTCTTTCAAGCGAATGAACGCTTCAGCACGCAGAGACTCCTTTGCCCCCTCCACGTATTTTACACGTACTAATGTCACATTTACATTTTGTGTTGCATACCCACCAAATTGTTGAAGGTGTCATCATTTTTGTGTAATTAACCTTTAACTTGTATTCTAGGAGAAGTAACTTGCACCTTGCCACCACAGCATTCGACTTACCTGGACTTGATTAGTAAATAACTGCGCAAGAGAGTTTCCTATATTCAAATATTCTCATGTCATTATTTAGCATCCCTTAACTTTACTGCTTCCGTTCTTATTTGTAAACAGATCAAGTGGTGTTAAACTTCTTCAGCCCTTACTTGTCTGAAGATGATTTTATCCCTTCTTCATTTGTGAAGTAGATCTTTGTTGGTTATAGTAATCTTTTTTACGTAGTTGATACAGGGTCTCACTACACAGCTCGGACTCGTGATGATCCTGCTGTTTTCAGCCTCCCCAGTGTTGAGATTGCAGGTGTGCTCCACCACACCTGGCCTCTGGCCTCAGTGTGCCTGCGGCAGAGCCACTGCTGTGTGTGGTCCTGGGCATCTAACCTTGATCCCTGCACTTGCCCAAGCAGGTGCTTAGTCCTCTGAGCAACCTCACTGCCCCTTAGTTATAGTAACCTTATTCAGAAGTTACTATTTTTGTGGTGGTGATGGTGAAATTAAACCTGGGGCCTTAGGTACGTTAGATACGTGTTCTGGGCTACACTATCAGTATTTATTTGCTTGTCTCTTTCTTTACTTATATTTTAAGATGGGGGTCTTGCAATCTTGCCCAGGTCGCCTTAGAAGCTGTGACTCCTTCTGCAGCCTCTTCCCTTGCTGAGACCCCAGATGTGTGTCTAGTTTGGAAGCTGGTTTTCTGTGTTCTACACTGGGTACATCCTCCTGGTCACTGCTGTCTTAGGCACCACCTGTCGACAGCCTCAGGAATGACGAGCGGCTTGTCACTTGCCGCCTTCCAAATCACCATTTACTTGCTGACTGTTTTCCCCTGATACTCGGAAAGTTTCAGCCATTATTATTGTAAACAGCTCTCTCCCCTCTTCCTCCCTCTCTGACTACTCAGAATCAGTAATGCATGTCATAGATTTTTATGGTGTCCCCATGAATTTCATCGTAGACTCGTGGCTGTGGCTTATTTTTACTCGTGTAACTGGGTAATCTCAAGTGTGCAGTCTCTGAATTTACTTTCTTCTATAAACTGAATGTTGAAAGTCCCCTTTGCTTAGCTTTGTAGCTGTTGCTTTGGTCCTAGTATTCCTTTGGTTCTTTGCTGTGGTTTCACTATTATTTTTTTTTATTATGCCTGGCTCAGCCTGCCCTAGGGATGGGGCTGGCATAGCATGTGGTGCTGGGGATTGAACTGCGGTCCCTGCAGCTGCCTAAGCTTGCCTAAGCAGGCGCGTTAGACCACTGGGCCATCTCGCTGGCCCGATGTTTTCACTATTTTCTTGACCGCATCTCTGTAACATCTCATCAAGTCCTATAAAAACAGTTATTTTAGTTGTTGTTAGAGAATCCATACTTTCCTGCTTTCTACTACAAGTGTTAACACCCTCTCACCCTCTTTGCTTGTAGTGTTTGTCTAATTATCTGTGCAGTTTATCACTGTATTTGTCCACTTGAAGGAACATCGCCTTTTTCAGTCCTTATATAATTTCGCATGCCTGTACTGACTCCTGTCAGGTCTCTGAGTGGGCAGAACTGCCTCAGGTACTGGAGCGGAATAACCCTTGAACCAGATGACGGGCCGTTACTGGACGTGCACTGGCTATTAGTCACGGGAGGACCATGATGCACAGCACAGGGGAGCTTGTATCCTTCAGGCCTCTGTGCAGGTGGAATTGCCTTGGGACCGTGGCCAGCAGGGACGGTGCCTGAACAGGTTCCTCCTCAAGGTCTGCACAGAGGCAGGCCTTCTCTTGGACCATAGCTGTGTGAGACTGCGGTCTGGCTGCAGGAGCAGCTTAAGATCCACCTTCAGGCCATGAGTAGGTGCACGCCCAGCAGCACAGCGAAGCACAGTCACCCTCAGCCTTTACGCAGGGGAGCACTTACGCGCCCCACCTGGGCACAGGGAGGCATGGCCACACTTGCTTATTGTGCAGACAGGATGTTATGATATCTCCTTAAGAAATGTGTTGGGGACAAGTCCAGCAGGAGAGGAATGGGTAGGATTAAATGTAGTGCTGCATCTTCCCTGAATTTTTTTGATGTCCATTAAAAAATCTTTTTTTAAAATTTAGTTCATGAAGTGGATTTACCTTTATTTATGTTCGTCCTTTACATGCTAAACATTAAAGAAATTCTCCTGGCAATACAAAAGCATCCCACTTCCTGTGGACACAACGGTCTCACGCTGATGACTGCAGTAGCTGCTCCCTGATGGGACCGCTACGGACCTATCTTCTCTGGCACACCGTGCTGAATTAACAGCATGACAAGCATGTCACTTTTTACGGCAAGGCAGCCACCTCAAAACTCCGCATTAGTATCAATTCTATAAAATTTGGGATCCAACTGCTTTAAATGTTTTTGCAATACCTTTCACAGAGGCACTTGTTTTGGTAAACGAATGGGAACGGACACATCATGTGGTTTTCTGGAAGTGACGTCATGTGGTTTTCTGGAAGTGATGTACTCTATACTCAGCATAATGTTACTGACTTCTTCAGGTAATGAAGAACTGAATTTTCATCAAATAAAAATCTGTTAAAATTGAGGTTCTGCTCACTCCGCAAGAATATTTTATCTTCTTCAAACAAGTATTTGTGTCTGGTCTGTAGTGCTGTTTCCCTAACCATATTGGATATTGCGTCATTACATTTTATGGAAACTGTAAACAACTGAAAGCCCTTTTGCTCTTTGCACAGTATTTTTTCCTGGGTCACTCAGTGAGCTCTCACTGCCTCCACCCTTGGCACCAGGCTGCTGTGTAATCAGCGGACCCTGCTCGTGCGGTGCAGGCTGGGGGTCCCTCGGGAGACAGTGCTTCCACCCAGGGAAGTAGTGCTTGCACCTCACTGGAAGGTATGAATTCTCAGATGCGCACCTGTGACTCTTGTGAATCTGACCGAAAATGAGTAGCTAGGTCCGCCTTGCCTGCGATGTGTGCTCTAAGCACAGATGTAATGTTTCATAAGCAAAGAGAGGGAGGAAAACGTCCTGACCGCTGAGAGCAATTGCGCAGGGAGCTCCTTCCAATGACTGTAAGCGCAACAGTCATTATATAAGAATAGTGTAGTTACTGCTGCTGGGAAGAACTTTAGAATGCAGGATATAGTAAAGCTTAGAAGAAATTGAGCTGTTTGCCTATAATTACATGTGACATGGATCATTCCAAAACGAGGATTAACTTAAGGTACTTAAGCAAGGAAAATGGAAGATATTAGTCCTATAACATAAGGGAAACAACAAATGCAGAATACGCTTTAAGAGGAACAAGGCAGGAAGACGGAGAGTGACCGCAAAGGTCACATGAGCACGGAAATTGGCAAATTTGGTGGCAAATGTAAATAAAAAGGTTTCCAATAATAGAATTTACTTTAATAACATAGTAAATTAATACTAAGATATTAATTTGTGATTTCTTTCAGACAAAAATGAAATGAAACTATTACCAGGAATATAGTCATTGGACTGATGCTTTATGAATTTTTTGTTATCCTGGAGGAAGGTAGTTAACTGTGTCAACTAAATGTATGCTGCTCCTTGAAGCATTCAAGTAGAAATCTTGTGTGTAATCACTAAAATACTTTCAAGTAAACATTTTAACTGCACAGTAAAACCATAACAGAGACTAAGACCAAAAAATAGAAGAAAAGGAAAGACAAGAAAATAAATTGTAAGATCAGAACTAACTTAAGATAGTAAATAAGAAAATAGCATTTATAATGGTAAATGACAGATTATTCACCATTTAAAGCAGATTGAGACGTAACCCAGGTACATCAAGCTTAGCATAGACATATCGAGGGCCTAATGGCTGCAGCAGAATCAGTCCAGAATCAGGGGGTCCACGGCCTCCATCTCTAATCTGCTTCCTCCTCACCCTCAGCTGCCACCGTGCTGGCTCCTTTCCTTTTCTTGGATACAGCAGTATTATTTCTGAAGGCACTCTTTACTTATAATAAAGTTGATCAGTCTGTAACGACCTCAAATATCCATCCATTCTTTTATTATTGCCTCTGTCTTCCCAAGTCTTCTTCGTGTGTGCTGAGACTTTGCCCTGCTCACTGGGGAATATTCATAAACTAAATAATTTCTACTTCATCTGATCCCAAAAAACTATAATTAAGTCTCTTGTTGATAAAAATAAACTTAGGTCAACTCAGTTTAACAAAGCTTGTGACCCTAAGTACAGGGTGCAGGGCAGGTGCCCCTCCGGGCCCAGCACGGTCCAGAGGTCCCCTGCCTCCATCTGATGGGCTGCCTTGTTAACAAGCAGTGGCACAGCATTGCTTGCAGACACCCGCTCCCCTTCGTGAAGCCTGATGTTGACCTGATTGGTGCAGGTGCAACTTAGAAACCCTCCTTGTGGAATTCGGCCACTGTGCTTGGGGCTGTGATTGGTTGAGGGTACTAGGGCACACATTTCCCTTAGGGTGGCGTTATCTTAATTGTCAACTAAGGTGGGTTCGGAGACTGCAGGGGAGGCTCCTGAGGGCAAGGCCCGACCTCACTGGTGGGTGGACACACTAACACGTTCCCAGGTGAAGGGCTGAAGTCGGCGGGGCCTAGCTGACAGTGGGGTCAACCAAGAGGACACCCAGCCCTTGGCACCCTGCTCTGTAGACTTCCCTGTTCCCTGCCCTCTGAGGCGAAGGACTGGGCAGCTTTCTTCTGCCAGGCCCTTCTGCCAGGTGTTTCTGTCTGGAGCAGGTGACCATGGACAGAGCCAAAGTCAGTGTCTCTGAAGCTGCAGGTATCAACGGAAGGATGGCTAAGAAGCTGAGGTTGGGACTTGTGTGTCTGTGAGGCAGGTGGCAACATACTGCACACAGGGACCACTTTGGACCAAGTTTTATCACATTTCTGAAGGAGTCAACTTAAGTCAAATGCAACATTTTTTCTAGAGGAGGCGTAGAGGTGTCCAAGGCCTCACTCTGCCTCAGGGGATGCTTGGGAGGAGCCTTTGGTCTTATTACCAAGCAGATGCATATTAAGTAGTAAGGTTTAAAAAAATGTCCCTCACATGTACTTAATAAGGAAGAGATCAAACGATAAATATTAGGCCAGAGAGATTTAAGGGATTAGGTCATTGGGCAGTCTGCATGTTCAGTTGTTAGTGTGTAGACCGAGTCCTACAGCACAGCCTTTGAGGGAGAAGCCGTTCCAGCACTATGATCAAGAAATTGAACGTGTCCTCTCTGGCAATGGGATCTGGGAAGAACTAGGTGATGCCAGCGTGGAGACAGGCTGTCCACGTTAAGAAAGGTGGTGACTTGGCAAGAGGATGTGTCCTGTCCTCCCTGAGGCAGCTGAAAACAAGACGAACCATATGAAGCAATGGTTTGCAGAACTGAAATCAGCGAACAACGGGCAGCCGTCGCTGGGGACAGAAGCAGGAAGGGGAGCCAGGGGCAGCAGTCGCGCTGGGGTGGGCAGGGTGGAGGCGGGGGCTGGAGCGGCACAGCTCTCAGGGCGGGGAGCAGGGGAAGCCACGGAGAAGAGAGGCTCGCGGATCCACAGGGCTTTGTTTTGGAATCTTCTGAGGCCAGTGGAAGCACAACCCTCGGGGCACAACAGGCTGGGCTCACAACTTTCTGTCCCGCCTTTTGGCAAGTTTCAGAACCACAGGACATGGGTAGGCTCCGCAGAAGGTGGCCCCTACTGCAGGAAGTGGCTTATGTTCCTCGTAGAGGCCTTTTATAGCAAGCACTGTATTTTTGAAATTCATCAGTGTTTATGACAGCAAAAATTCCTCTGAATGATATTCTAGTGCATGAAAATACTACAAGTGATATATTTAATATATTATTGAACATTTGTGCTGATTTCATGCTTTGGAAAATGCAGTCCTATAAAAATTATTGGTTATTCTTATTGTATATTTTTCATGAAACTGTGCACATAGTTTTGTTGGATATCTTCCATGGAGTAGAGAATATATGTACATATTGAACATATATTCTCATATTTCCCTCAAAGTGTTTGTGTCACTTTACAGGTTTTAAATAATGTATGAGAATGTTTTTGTTTCATATCATTAGGATTACTTTTTTTTTTCTTTTTTAACTTTACCCATTGTTGGGGGGAAAGAAAGAGGTATAGCAGCATTACTGGTGAGTTTGGTCGTGGCGATTTGATTTGGCCTAGAGCTTTCTGGGGGAGGGAGAGAGCAGGCTTTGGGGCGGCAGCGGTGGCAGCCTGGGGAGCTGGGACCAGTCCCTCTCCGCCTCACCTCCGGCTGCCTTCACTAGGTGAGCATCTTGGCTCCCCTGCGCCTGTGCGCAGGACGTGCCTTCACAGGAGCTGGCTTGCCACGGACTGAGTCCCTACAACTGCGAGTCAAGCGTCCCTTTCAAATGGTGGTTTCTGGAATTGTGCCTCACTGACGGGAAAGTGGGCTAATACAAAGGGCTTTATATTTATTTTTAATTTTCGCTCTCTATTTTCTCTATGGACTTATAGTTACTTTTCCTTCGCTAATTTTAATATTTCTAACTATGCTCATCAAGTTAATTAATTTTAGCATGAATATCTTTTACATTAACATTGTAAGATAAGAATTTTAGACACATCTTGCCTTTTGTCATTTTCATTGTACAACCTTTTATTTATAATCAGCATGCCTATTTATTCATTTATTTATTCGGAACCGGGGATTGAACTTAGGCCCTTGCGCTTGCCAGGCAAGTGCTTATCCTACTGACATCTCCTCAGCCCCAGAGAGTCACTTTATGAAGGTGAAAATATAATAATAAATGTTTTAGATTTTAAATTTTAACAAAATACAGTTATTTAAAATTTAACAATATGAATGCCCTGCTTAATTTTCTTCCATTTATGGCATCATGTCTTTGATTCTACATGGTTAATTTTTCCCTCATTCACCTTTTCTGTATTTCTTTATTTAATAAAGCCATCATGTTTCTACTTATTTTCATTATTTCGAAAAATATAGTATTCCTTTTGTTCAAATGTTTCCTTTTCAGATTTTATGCTATTTTTCCTACTATAGATAAGATAAAACGGTAGGGAAGCCTTCCCTAAAGCAGGATGTTTTGCAAGTGTTTCAGAAGGTTAGGAAGGTTTCTGGCTACTTCGCAGAGACGAAGAGGCCTCCAAATGCCTCCATCTGTGCGCAGTGGGTTCTTCCTGCCCCTTGCTCCGAAGCACAGGCGCCAGGGTCACCCGGAGGCCGCACGGTACCATCATTCCGCTTCCTTCCGCGAGGTCTGCCCGGTCATCCCCGCAGCGCGTTGCGTGTGCGTGGAGAAGCGCTGCCCACACCGGGCAAGCTTCCAGCTCATGGAGACCGTTAAGAGCTCCAGTGGGAACCGGGCATTTCTTTTCCGTAAGGTGTCCCCTGCAAGGGGTGCGATCGCTCCGCAGTGAGCTGTTTGGCTGGTAACTGATTAACTATCACGAGTAGCAGGTGAGAGGAGGGAGCCCAGGTTCCCTCCTAGCACTGACCCAGCTTGGCCCGGGCAGGCTGTTAATAATATTAATAGGCAACAATAGCTCTCGGAGCTAGTTGTGAGCATATGTCTCCAAGATGAAAACACAGGCTCTGTTTCCATGGCACTCCACCGACGTGGTTTGTCCCTTCCTACTACTGCTTAGAAAAACTTTGCAAGAAGTTCAGCTTTCTTCTTCACTGGCCTTTCTCACTTTTAGGTGAGAAGTGCTCAGTGTTCTCGGAGCCCACCATTTTCCATACTGTGTTCAGCTTCTAAGTTTTACGTAGGAAGTAATGCTTGTACTTTTGGTGAGACACTTTTTCGGTGCTGTATTTTTAGGCGTGTTTGTCTCTTGGGCATGTGTGCCTATCTGTTAATATTTTGGATATGGAAGTCTTGGGGTGACTGCGGTTGTCATTTTCCAATAAGATATCTACCATTTATCTATTTACTTCATTTGACTTTTTAAAGTGCTCTTTTTTGTTTTTTTTTCCTAATGCATTTAAGACAGGAGAAACAGGGTCTACACAGTCTCACTATGTAGATCAGACTCACAGTGATTCTTCTGTTTTCAGCTTCTCAACGTGCTGTGATTACAAATGTGTGCCACCATGCCCAGCCTCAATCGCCTCCTTAGTAAGACCCTGGGGCAGGGCAGGTAGGGCAGGCACGGCATGCTGGGGATCGAACCCCGGCCTCTGTGCTCTGCCAAAGCTAGCATGTTAGTCCACTGAGCTATCAGGCTGGCCCTTAAGTACTGCCTTAATTACTTTTTTCCTATTGCTGGGACAAAATATCTGACTCCCAAAGTTAAGGGAGGAAAGGTTTATTTAGCTCACAGTTTGTGGAGGCTTCAGTCCATACCTGGCTGACCCCAAGGCAGCATGCCACATCGCAGAGGGCGGCCATTCCTGGATCCAGAAAACAGCAAAGAGCAAGGCACAAAGGAGGGGCAGTGGCAGACGCAGAGAGCAAGGTGCTCACCCTTTTTACCCGGCATGCAGGCTCTCTGCCCAAGGCTGGGGGTAGCCCTCACACCCATAATCCCAGCATTAGATCATCCATTAATTTCCACCTCTGGAAGCTGCCCCAGGACTGCACGAAGCTTTGGGTAGCAAGCTGGGCACAAATGATAACAGGCACCAGGGAGCACTATGAGGAGCTGTTCTTCAAATGCTCATCAGTGTCCACTGAAGTGTAAATGCGTTGATCACACGGGGTGTGACAGAGGACTGCGGCAGGGCGAGGCCCCCTAGGTACTTAGGGAGGTGGAACAGGTGGACAAGGATGGTAGACATCTTCTTCATCTCTTCGTTAATTATATGTGGCCTGCAGTTTATGGTAACGTTTTTATATTTTACAGAAGCGTCTGCAGGGTGTGCAGGGTTTCACTGCTAGGTCAGACTCATAGTGATTTGTCGGTTTACAGCCTTCCAGGAGCTGGGACTCCAGGGTTGCACCATCACGCCTAGGCTCAGCTACTGTCTCAGCTCGCCCCAGGGCAGGGCTGGCCCGGCAGGATAATTTACCTAACTATTTTGACTCTATCATGGCGAAAAGGCATGCATTCTGTAAAAATCACCGGCAGCCTTGAATTCTGATGTTTTCCAGGGACAGTGACACACACGGTGAGGCTCACCTGAGGTGCTGGACAGCAGCTTTGAGCCACAGACCCCAGTGGGTGCGCATTAGTGGGAAAACAATGAATCTTCTTCAGCACGTGGTGCTTACCCTACCCGACACTGTCTACACTTTGCTGTGAAGAAGGCTGCTGGTAAGGTGGTCGCCAGCTGGAGAGCAACACGCTCCGAGTACACTCAAGCGGCTGCATCGAGGGAAGACGGCCCACAAGTTACGCGTGGTGGATGCATTGCTTTATTTATGAAATGTCAGTCCATAAGTCGGCTTATCCGGCGGTAACAGAAGAGCAATTGTTACTGAGGAATGATTCACACACCATGGCGAGATCAGAGAGCACAAGTAGGTTAATTCTGAAAGCCGCGTGCACCCAGAAATCCTTCATGGCAAGTAAAATACAGGCACTGCCATCGCTGTCCAGATTCCATCCGATCCGGCTTACCTTCTCGTCCTTGCGTCCAGCGAACACCGATTTGCTCACTGCACAGTAACTTTCACACTATGTTACTGGACACATGCAGAACGCTCTCCTTTCTGCCTGGGTTCTGCCACTCAGTGTCACACCAAAGGTGACCCATGCCAGCATTTCACCCTTTTTTGCGCTGTCTCATAGTCAAGTGCCCGGATGTGCAGGGCCACTTAGTCATTCAACTCCTGACAACCACAGTGCGTCACAAACGGGAAGACGACGCCATGAATCTGCATGCCTGTTTGGGCAGGTGTGGGTCTCATTTACCTTGGGTAGACAGCTGGATTGTAAAAGCTGGACCGCAGCTCCGGTGCGCATCTGCCTGTGGGAGGGACCCGAGCAGTTTGCCTGAGGTGGAAGCATTTGACTGGAGTTACAGCCCGAGGGACACTGCGTCTTGTTCTACATCATCTCCAGTGATACGCACAGGAAGATTACAGAAATCGATTTGCTTGACATTGATGAATTCATTTTTATTTATTTATTTATTTATTTAGTCTTTTTTTGAGACAGGGTCTCGCTCTGCAGTTCAGGCTGGCCTTGAACTCACTTTCATAGCCCGGCTGGTCTGGAACTCGCACCGATCCTCCTGCCTCAGCCTCCCAAGTTCTGGGATTACAGGCGTGCGCCACCACGCTCGGCACTGACATTGATCATTTTAGAATTGCCACCTTGGTATGAAATGTATGTTGAGATTTTTGTTCAATTCAAACTATTATCTTCATGGTATTGAACTATAATGATTCTGCATTCATCATGAATATATGTCTATTATTAGATACATAGTGTATATATATAACCAATATTATCAATATTTATTCTATTGTACAGATAGTTTATTTTATTTTTAAAGCTTTATTTGAAACTTTGTTTCCTTTTCCGTTTTGAAACAAGATTTTGCTATGCAGTTCAGGCTGGCCCAGAATTCACAACGCAGCCCGGGCTGTTTTCCAACATGCAAGGATCCTCCTGCCTCAGCCTCCTGAGTGAGGGGATTCCAGGCAGGCATCACCGTGTCTGGCACTATTTCAAGCTTTGGAGGAATGAGCTTGGTGACTTCTAATTCATTATTTCTGCTCTCCCTAACGGATGAGATTTTTTGTGTTTTGCAAGGAGGGGTTCTTTCTAATTCAAAATTTTTTCTTTTGAAGTTTATTAACTGTTGGGGAAAGGAAAGAGATTAAGTAGTGAGTTAAGCTTGGTTCGTGATTGTCACTGTCTTCCGTTTTGCTGAGGTAATTTTTCCTTCCCTTTAAATTTCCTTGGATTTTTTGTTGAAAGGCAGCTCGGTCTCCTTCAGCTTTCTTCGTTTTCACCCTTCATTCTGCAATTGTCGTCTCTTGATGACGTCACCACGTCTTCCTTCCCGAAGCACCATCGTGGGGCTGCAACAATGTAGCTCTTTATTTAGTGCTTAAGTTGTACAGCGTTGTTGTGGCTGTGTCATTTTCAGGAGTGTGTTAATAGCATATTGATTTAAATTATGTAGTTTTTCATCAACTTAGATTTTTCATATGTAAATGTTTACATATGAAAGTGTAATATCTTTCCATTTCATAGCCCTACATTTAAATCCCAAAAGCATAACTTTTGTAGTCAAGAAATGAAGAAAATATTTGTGAATGTGGAAGTCTTTCATACAGAAGAGAAAGCAGAATCCCGGTGGGGTTGGGGCAGGGTCGCTGCTGACGTGTCCCCTGGGCCTCTGACGGGAAGCCGTGTGTCCTCTGTGTCCCGCAGGTCCTCTGCCGCAGTCCGCAGCACGGTGCCTCCTGAGAGGACTCAGCTCCTGTTGGGGACACTGGGAGATTCTAAGGCACAGCCTCCTGCTCGCTGCTTGCCAGGGCAGGGTCTCATCTCCCATGGGAATCCTACCTGTGTAGGCTGGAGTGGTGTGTCTGCGTGTATGCGTGTGTGCATGCATGTGCGTGTGTGTGTTGGGGGGGAGTTTACATAGGGATTCACTTGTAGCTGACTCTTGGTCAGGTGGAATGCAGAACTAGTCCTTGCAAGGGAAAAGTCAGATTCCCACCGGGGTGTGAGGCGCTCGCTTCAGTTCCAACGGTGTTGCAGAGAGGAAGGCCTGGAGCCCTCCGAGCTTGGCCACCCAGCTCTGGCCGAGGTGCTCTCCCTGCAGCTCTCCCTGGGCTCTGCCAGCCACATCCCACCACCAGGGCCTCCAGCCCCTGCTGCTTCCAAGGCCATGAGCATCTCCGGCATTCGTGGTGAGAGGTCAGCTCACAGACTCCCATCCTTACCAACTACCTCGATGATGAAAACATGAACTCTTTCTCACTGCTCCCATCTAGGAAGAGGAGATGCACAATTTAATAAAAAAAGCTTTTAAAATCTGAACTAAATTTTAAAAGTCCACGCGTCTTCCACAGGTCTAACTGACTCTGTCACTTGTTTTTACTCAGGATTTTATCCAACCATTCAGTAACAGATGTGGCCTGTTCCAGACTTTCACACTGAGCAGAAAATGCCCATCTTTCCATCACTGTCCCGCTGAGAGGAGCAACGATGGCATTTGTGGGATACTCCATTTTCGCCTGAACCGTCCACTCAGTGATGTCTACAAGTGTCTTACATGCTCCATTGTCTCCCCAGAAAAAGTACAGGCTGGAACACTTCTCCCTCTCTTCAGAGTGCAAGACCAGCTCTCTCAGCGCTTTCATGAAGAGTAGTGACAGTATTTTAACATTTCATCTGAAATAGCCAGTGTGGGGAAAATAATTTTGCAATATTTAACTACCCTGTTTTCCAGGTGGAGCTGGTGGAGTTCCAGGTTTACACGTTGTGTCCCAGTCCACCTCGACAGCTCTGCGCCACTTCTCTCCTTCCCTGGCCTTTGACGTGTGATCTGCAGACCAGATTGTTCCTGCTTCTTTTTAATTTCTGTCTGATTGAAATCTCTGCTACAGATGCAACTGTATGTATAGTTAGAATGCAGCAGAAAGGACCTATGGGTGAAATGAGAATTCATGCTGACAGGAAGAATTTCCTTCTTCGTAGAAAACAAAGCCGTATTTACACAGCACACTTTTCTGACTGGAGTTCGTCAGAAGTGCATGACATTTGGAGGTACAGCGTTCACGCACATCTCTGATGTCCAAGTAAATGGTAGGTCAGAAGCAGACGTGGGCACTGGGATGCTGACATTTGCTTTTATCGATAGCTGAACTTTTCAAGTCGAGGCTTTGGCAAAACCACACTGAGAAACATCAAGATCCCTCACCGGTGATCACTGCCGCGCAGCCCGGGGCTTCGGGGCTGTACGTGAGGCGTCTGTTATGCGCTCCTGCCAGCTGCTCTTCACAGAGGAACAACAGGGTTTAGTGAATTCTAGTCTAATTTCACTGAAACGTTAAATTATAACCAACTAAAATAATACAGGAATTATGTGTTTCGAGAATAAAAGTAGTTTTCAAACAACCAAGAAGTTCAGACGTATTTACTTAGTGATTGCAAGAAAGGAAATTGGCCTTCACCTTGGTTAGAATACAGAGCAGTCAACTATCACCTGAGAAGAGTTAGAGACCAAGATCTAAGACTAATAGCAAAGGTAGATTCAAACTTATTGAGCAAACACAGAAGGATTTTTCTATGTAAATAAATGTTGGATATGGGACAGTGATACAAGCGTCACCAAACAGAAGACTTTCTAACAGTGCCACTTATCTTGGGCGTTTACTTTTTTTTTTTTTTTTTTTTTTTTTTTTTTTTT
>PVJA010045782.1:0-15367 GCA_004027025.1 Myocastor coypus | reverse complement strand
GTAATCCCAGCACTTGGAAGGCTGAGGCAGGAGGATCAGTGTGAGTTCGAGACCAGCCTCTTTTGGGCTACAAAAGAGACTTCAAGGCCAGCCTGAACTACATAGTGAGACCCTATCTCAAAAAGACAAAAAAAAAAAAAAAATTGTAAAATTTGAAGATGCCCTCAGAGCTCAGGGTAGTGATTGTGACTGACCCACCAAGCACCGGGCTCTGACCCCTGCACAGAATAACACCTTTGCCTGGGAGACGAGCACAAACTGGCTTCATTCTTTGACCTTCTCAGTCCATTTCACAGATCTAATACATACCTTCCAGTATTTAAAAAAAAAAAAAAAAAAAAAGGAAAGTTTTAAATCTTTTATAGACTCTAAGCCACTTGAAGGCAGAGTTCATGTTTTATTGATCTCTGGCATCAGTAATTAGGCAGGTATTTTAATTTTTTTTTTTTTTTTTTTTTCAGGACTGGGGTTCAAACTCACAACCTTGAACTTGCCAGGCAGGCACTTGTGCCATGGAGCTATCTCCCCAGCCCAATTCATTTTCTTATCCATTCAATACACATAATTAACAAACATAAGAAAGAAAATGGAGACTGGGTATGGTGGCGCACACCTAGAATCCCAGCTCCTGGGAGGCTATAAACGAGCGGGTCACTACTACTCCAATCTAGTAGTGAGGCGATGAACACCCTCTACACCCTTCCCTAAAAAAATATAAAAGAAGAAGAAGAAGGAGAAGGAGAAGGAGAAGGAGAAGGAGAAGGAGAAGGAGAAGGAGAAGAAGAAGAAGAAGAAGAAGAAGAAGAAGAAGAAGAAGAAGAAGAAGAAGAAGAAGAAGAAGAAGAAAGAAAACTGATTATTCAGTATGGGCCTTGAAAAAGTGAGGATAATAATGGAGTAGACATTGACTATGTTATGTCCTTAACATAAAATGAGACCTATGCCTTGAGCTTCCTTCAGGAGTGGTCACCTCTGCACCCTTCTTTATGTTCTCTCACGCATTGTCCTTCATAAACAACACTGTCCTTCATAAGCAAGTCACCACCAGTCACAGCCACCTTTGCTGTCTCTACAGTCATGAATTTTCTCAGAAGTTCCAAAGGCAACTTCCTGCCCCTTAGATCATCAACCACCTATAACTGGAGCCACCAAATGCCACAAGTGGTCATGGAGAAGTCAGTGGGTCCCTCCCACAGTGTGGGAGATCAGGCAGCTTTCACCAGCCCTGTTCTGGCCCATCAAGGATACCTGCCTGGTAGTTAGTCTTACCCAGCAGACTCTTTAGCCTGCCATATACCACCTAGGGCTGTACTATTGGATGAAACTCTCCTCCATCTGTGTGCTGGATTCTGGGCCACTTTGAGCTGAGTGTCTAGCAGACTAAGGTCTCCTCAAGTTCATAACCTCCCATAGACCTCCAGAGTCTGGAGACTAAGGGGTCCAGTGGCATGAGAAAGCACAGAGCTTGACTCAGACTGGCCTACCTCCTCCAGGGTGTGGTAAGAGGAATAGCTGAAGCTACTGGCGCTGCGCTCCAGCCGGCGAGCCTTCGCCATGGCTTCCCGCTCCTCATCCAGCAGCACCTAGGAGGTGGAAACATGGAGCAGAAGGGCAGGCAAGGGCTGGGCTGGCTGGATCTCATTGGACCTCTTCTTGGTTGGCTGTCCACTCAGATGGCATTGACACAGGAAACCAAGTCACTGTGAGGATGTGCCATACAAGGAAAGACTGCTGTGGGAATGACTATCAGCTAACTGGTGTCCACACTGCCATTTTTCAAGTAAGCACAGCATAAGGAGTCTGGAGAGCCAGGTCTTCTAGGTCTTCCTCTGCCACCAGCTCACTGTATAACTGGCTATGGGATTAGTTTCTCCCGCTTGAAATTTGGGGGCAGTAATGCCTGTCTTGTTACCTCATAGGACAGGGTATAATACTGTATATGATGACATTTTGGGAAGGATGTTCTTGGCCTACTGTCAACGTTCATTACCATTCTATTGAATCTGAACCCAGGCTGAATCATAAGCACTGATGTCCCCTAGGAAGGGCAGAGGGTTTCTCTGACCCTCAACATTAACTCTACCTACCCCTCAAAAAGTAGCCTAGACAACTGGTGTCAGAGCCATCTGGAAAGACCTGTATGGACAAATCCAGTCTCATTTATGATTAATGTGCCAGCAGTCTTTCACATACCATGTCAGCTGCCTCCTAAACACAAATATGAGGGGGCCAGATGCAGTGTCCTGTGTGTCAGTTTGGTGCTGGCATGCAGCCTCATGTGTACTTCCTGCTGACATCATCCTGGATACTTTACCAGCTTGTGTCACAGTGAGTTGGGCAGGTGCCCTCCACCCAAGGTTATATTATACTCTTGATGGAAATCATGAAGAAGTAGGTCTGAGTAGGATTTAATATTAACCAGTTGGCTTTTCATGTTTACTTGTGTATTTGCCCAACACCCAGAGCAGTGGACTCACAGAAGGTGAATTTATGTAAGTCACCGGTCCCACCGAGGCCTGTAACGATGGGTGAAGCCATGAGGCCTACATGGCGTTACAACTAAGGACACCTGGCTCTAGTCTCAATTAGCTAGATTTTTTTTTTTTTACTTTATTATTATTATTATTTTTTTTTATTATTATTATTATTATGGCCTGCTCAGCCTGCCCTAGGGGTGGGGCTGGTGCAGCATGTGGTGCTGGGGAATCGAACTGTGGTTCCCCAAGGTTGCCTAAACTTGCCTAAGCAGGTGCTTTAGACTGCTGAACCATAAAGACTATAGCTGCAGGCACCTCCCTGGTGAAGGCCTTCCTGGAGATAACATAGTTCTCTAAATTAACATAATGTTTACTTGCAGAAACCTTTCAAGGACTCCCAAGCCTTTCCCAGATCCCTGCATTTTCTTCACTAGCCCCCTCCTTTGTTTGAAAGCTAAGAAATATGGACCACCCAGAGAAGTTCTTTGTCTTAAACCCTCAAATCTCAAATTCTGTGAGAGGGTTTCTCATCTTCCTGGAGCCCTGAAATCATTTTGTTTGTCTCACTTATTTAAGTCTTGCCACCCACTCCTTTGGGAGATTGTAGGCCTGATTAGTCTGCAATAACTAGGGGACATTACTAACTTGCTGTACTCTTATCTTGGCTCTCAGGAGCTAAGGAATGCCAGGCTTCTGCCCTGACTATCCAATACAGGAAACGCCACCCAGGATGCTGATCAGCACCCTCACCCACCCCGGAGTATCCTTTGTTTACAGCACTGAGTCACAACAGAGTCTGGAGGTTGTTTTATTACAGGCCAGAGCCTTTTGGTTTATGAAGCATCTTTAAGCTCCTGATCTCACTTGATCTGGTCAGAGGACCAGATCCCAGGACAAAGATTAATTCTTCCTGTTTTAGAGAGACAAGGAGGAGACTAGAGAGATGACATGGCAAAAATACAACCAAGCAACAGAAGATAACTACATATTCCAGCTCCTAGCCTTTGATTTCTTTTTTTTTTTTTTTTGGTCTTTTTGAGACAGGGTCTCGCTATGCAGTTCAGGCTGGCCTTGAGCTCACTTTTGTAGCCCAGGCTGGTCTCGAACTCGCACCAATCCTCCTGCCTCAGCCTCCCGAGTGCTGGGATTACAGGCATGAGCCACCACGTCCGGCTCCTAGCCTTTGATTTCTTAAAGCTATCTATCAAAACTAAAGGTCAACAATATTAACATCAATCCATCTGTCTGTCTGTCTGTCTATTTATCTGTCTATCTAGCTAATCATCTATATGAAACAGGATACAAATCTGTAAAATGTTAGCAACGCTGAAAACTCCATTATAGTATTCTCATAATTAAGTTTTTTTTTTTTTTAAATAATGAAAAAGGACCCAGCAAGATGGCTCAGTGGTCTAAAGCGCCTGCTTAGGAAAGCTTAGGCAGCTGCAGGGACCGCAGTTCAATCCCCGGCACCACATGCTGCGCCAGCCCTGCACTCAGGGCAGGCTGAGCAGGCCATAAAAATAAATAAACAAACAAACAAAAGTTCTGAAACAAGAAAATAAATAAATAAAATAATGAAAAAAATACCCCTGAGCATAAGAAAATAAAACACTAAGCTAGGCGTGGTGGCACACGCCTGTAATTCCAGCACTTGGGAGGCTGAGGCAGGAGGATCAGTGTGAGTTCGAGACCAGCCTGGGCTACAAAAGTGAGCTCAAGGCCAGCCTGAACTGCATAGTGAGACCCTGTCTCAAAAAGACAAAAAAAAAGAAAATACTAAAATGCCAAAGATTTATATACCAAAATGCTAATGATGCCTATTAATATAGAAGATTAGAACTTTGCGAAATTTTTTCTCTATTTTTTTTTTTTCAGGCTGACAATGTGTTTTTACTACTTCAATAAGTTAGGACTCTTAAATGAATAAATAATGCCAAACTCAAAAACCCTGGCTAGTGGACAGCAGCAGCATTGGGCTTTAATCCTGGGGCCAGGAGAGAAGATGGGTGGTATGCATGTCCATCCCCCCTGCACCCCAGCTTCTGCTACAAGTGAGAATTCATGACTAATGCATCTCTGAGGGTACAGCCCACTTCCTCATGACTCTCCAGTTCACAGATTTCAAAAACGGAAGCGTCAGGCCAGGGAGATAGCTCTGCGGCACATGTGCCTGTCTGGCAAGTGCAAGGTCGTGAGTTCAAACCACAAAAAAAAAAAAAAAAAAAAGGAAGAAGTGTAAATCAATGTCTGGGGATCATTTGATTTTATATCTGAGTACCAATTACATGCTAGGCAATTATAATTACAATATTTGCCAACCAACTGACAGAGTTGAGTCATTCCCACTGGATAAAGCTAGGATCCTTGGGATCAGTGAGATGGCTCAGCAGTCTAAACTGCCTGCTTAGGAAAGCTTAAGCAACCACAGAGATCAAGGTTCAATACCCGGCACCACCTGCTGCCCCAGCCCTACCCCCAGGGCAGGCTAAGGGGCCATAATTAAAAATAAATTAATTAATTTAATCAAATAATTAATTTTAAAAAGTTATGGTCCTTCCTGGCCACCCCAGACAAGCACCGCCCTGGGAAGCTCTCCTGAAAGGAATGCACCTTTTTTCCAGGAAATCCACGCAGATCTCAACAGCCCACCATAACTGACGTGTGCCTGCCACTATGGGCTGATAACTAGCTGTGGTGAACACCTGCAGGGACAGCCACTGGGCCATAGCAGGCCTTGTCCCTGCTTGTGCTCATCAGAATGAAGTTCTAGGGTCCAGGTGTCTAACCTGTTAAGCTCTGGCAGGAGTCTGAGGCAGAGTGAGAGGCAGAGAGAAGAACCTGGGAAGACAGAACCAGGCGGGCATACCACGTCCCACTCAGCCAGGAATACCCACAGGAAGAGTTCCCACGAGGGCACCTTCTGTTACACAATGACTTGGAGGCAAGTGGGAGGTCAGCACCACACTGCAGATAACACCAGACACTCTCCCAAACTTGTGAATGGATTTGACACTGTCGTACAACTTAGGAATGTTTGACCCTCACAGCTGGGCCCAGTTCCAGGAACACTAATCCACCCTGGACAGAACACTTCACAGATGTTTATTGCCTACCCAGAGTTCAGGGAAGAAGATTGGGGAGCCAAGAATGTGGCCTCACTACGGGTTCAGGATGCCTCATACAGCCCAATCAGGCTCCTCAGGAAAAAGCAAAAAAGACCAAGAAATTTAGAAGTCAACAATTTGCTTCCCTGGAAGCCACAACCTAAGGGAAACAGTAATACTTTGGTGCCAGTTGATTTATGACAAGGATAAGGAAGTTGTGGGGAGAATGGTACTCCAGGGGAGGAGGGAGAAGGAGATGATTGGCCTAAGGCTGGAGCTGAGGCCTGCGGCAAGCTGGGCCTTTCAGCACTGAACCTCCAGGAACATGGCCAGCACTCTGCAGTGACATCTCTCTTGGCCTAGGGCCCCCTTCTTCCGCATCTTGTGTTTGCTCCACGGGCAGAGGCAATGACAGTACACCCTCAGGGGCAGGGCTGCAGATCTTTACTGACTGACCAGAGACCCTCAGAGCTCAGAGCTCAGCTGAAATCCCTGGCTGCCAAAGGGCAAAGTTAAGACAACACACAAACAACAAGGAGGCAGACGGCACAAGAGCACTGGTGGGCTTGAGGCAGAGAAGTGACAGGATTGAATTTAACGTTTTCAAAGGCCCCTGTGTCTAATCCTACTAAAGGAGGATGGCCTGCAGAGCCAGGCTTTGTGTGCTGAGATCTATTTTGAGGGGAGAGCCCAAGAAATCTGCTGGTGGATTGCACGTGAATGTGAGAAGAGAGTCCAGAATGACTCCAAGTTCTGTGATTGGGTGACTGGGGGATGGCACTGCCACTTCCTGAGTTGGGGAAGGCTGTGGAGAGAGAAGGAGGGACAGTGATCTGTGGATCTGAGGCGCCCACCAGACCCCTGGGCAATGGCAAGGAGAGGGCAAGATATAGGAATCTAGAGTTTGGAGAGAGGCGCAGGCTGGAGCCAGGGTGGGGCAGCCCCACGGAGTGGGAGGGGGTGTGACACTCCCAATGAGACCTGTGGGCAAAGAGCAAGGCTGGAAGCTAGCACAAGCCAGGACAGTGCAGGGTTCTGGGAGAGAAGAGGCGCAACTTGGGAAGGAGTAGGACCTGTGATTATAGGAGGCAAACGTGGGGAGTGTGCCTCGGAGCTGGACCCAGCATTTTGTTGTTGTCAGTCAAGGGCAGGGCAAAAGTAAAAGGCAGGCCACCCCCCAAGTGGGCCCCACCCGGGGAAAAAGTCAGTGTTTCCAGGAAGTAGAGAAAAGGGGCAAATGATGGGGATCAAGATAGGATTTTTAAAGATGGGACAAGTAACTATTCGTTTGCATGCAGAACTAATCCAATAGATGAAGCAACATTTATACTAAATTGTATTCCGCTCTAGATAGTTGGAGCATGGGTGATTTTTGTTTTCTTCTTGTGCTTTTCCCCAATTTCCCAAATTATCTAACATGAATATTTATTAATTTTGTAATCAGAAAAAAAAGCCATTAAAATCCCAGCACTGATTGCTCAAGTGAAGCTTTTCACGGTGACTCATCCTACGGGGGAAAAAGGCAGCGCAGGGCTGGAGAGAACAAGGAGGTGAGGAAAAATTAAATGCAAATCAAGCTCCCTCAGAATCAGATAATTTCTTGCCTGGCCCACTGCAATTTCCTCACCATCCTCCTGCCTGTCTCTACCAGGCCTGTCCCCAGCTCAACACTGTCATCAGGGAAGCATAGTTTTTCTGAAATGCAAATCTGACCAAAGCCCCTTAAAGTCTTCCCCACGTCTTTTTCTGTTGTTGTTGTTTTGTGGGGGGGTGTGATACAATCCTGACCTCTCGGTGGGGAGAAAGTGCCCTCTGCGGTACAGGTCCGCCTGGTCACCTCTGGAGGAAGGGGCTCTCTTCTCTTCCCCAACCCCTCCCCGCCTGCAGCCACACACCGTAATTACCACCTTTTCAGCAGGAGAGAAGAGAGACGTGCAGTGCCTCTTGTATTCTGCTCCCATAGCAACCTGCTCCCTCTCCACCAGTGCACTCTTCCACTCCATTGTAATCACCCGCTGACTCCCCTCCCCCACCGCCCCCACTCTCCTACTCCCTGGATATAGCCAGGCACTGGATCGTTTCATCTTTGTGTTTTCAGCCTTTGCCCCATCTCTGCACACAGTAGGCATCTTCTGCTGGGGAATGACCTCTCCTTTTCCTTAAAAATCTTCCAGGCCTCTAGCCAAAATAAAAACCAAAAGCAAGGGTTTTTAGCCTTTCTCTCAACCTGGACCCAGTGCCAAACATAGCCTTTCTTCTTCTCCTCTTCACATCCATTAATTCGACTAACATTTATTAAGCACCAGCTAAGCGGCAGGGATGTCAAGATGGATGAGACCAATGAAACTGACCTTGAGGGGCCGAAGGGAGGGGGCCATTGCAAAAAGACCAACAGGTCAATAACCACAGGCCTGTTGCAAAACAATGGGGTGATTCATTCTGGGGATGACCATTAAGGGCTCACTGTGGAGGGGAAGCTATGCCAAGCGTGGGGCCGGAATGATCCACAAGACAGAAGAATCAGGCCTTGCATCAATATCTGTAATAAGCCTGGTCACTGACAGCCTGGGTCACAGAAGCACTTCCATCGCTCAGCTGGTGCAGAGAGCAGTCCTTTCCTGGGGAACTTCCTTTCCTCATCACCACAGATCCATAGGAACAGTGGCTGCCCACCACCTCCAGCACCCTGGAACGCACAGTACCGGATCTCCAGGAAGCAGTCAGGGTTTGATGCTCTGCAGACCACAGCCTGTTTGGGAAACTCCTGCCTGGCTAAATTAGGTCATTTTCCTGGGAGACTGCAAACCCCAAGAGGCTTGACAGAGAAGAATCAGAGGACAACTCCAGAGGAAGAGGTCGGGGAGGCTCAGAAGTGATTCTGGGGCTGTGCAGAATTCAACAGAAAGTTTTTCCAGACCTCTGCATATCTGTCTGCCAAATGCTGCGGGCTTCCCAGAGTGAAGCAGAAGCAAGGAAATGCAAACCTCAAAATAGAGGCATGCGCTAAAGATGAGAATTAAATTCTATTTCTTTTGATGTGGTAGCCTCTTTTGTCTTTAGGAGCTTCTTCATTTCTGTTTATGGGGGATTTAATTACAGAAACATCCCACCCTCACATGTTGAGCGAGGAAACAGATGTGTCTGATGAAGGATAAAGGACTTTGAATGGACCAAGAGCCCTGTGCTCACATGGGAAAGGAATGCTGTCTAATGTGTTTATCCCTTGGCATGTGATGTCAAGTGTGTGTGCTCTGGGAGGCTCCCTGTTTCCACACTTGGAGCCCTTAGAAGAGATTACAGATGAACATCCTGCTCAGGAGTAGGTCTCTGTGAGTACAGTTTCATAGGTACATAGCCAGCAACTGCCTGGGAGAAAAGAGGGAGCGGAAGACTTAACGGCTAAGTGGTACCCAAAAGAATCATTCCTGAAGAAAGCTGTGCCACCAGCACCTTTCAAAGGATCTTTCGGATACTACTAAAGACAGGAGAATGGACATAGAATTTTATGATGTTCAGAGAAAACGCTGAGCTGTGCAGCGTCGGATGGGGCAGGGGCAAGGGGTTAAGGCGCTTCTGAGGGAGGGTCAGGTCTCAGTCTTTCATCCAGAGCTGCTCCCCTGGGACAGTCCTGCCTGGGAGAGAAGCCCCAGCACAGATAGCCCTGGAGCAGGAGGAGAAAAGTGTGGCAAGGGTCATGCTAGGCTTCTTTTACAACATCTAGCTTCTCTGGAGTAAATGAGCACACACAGCCCCCACTCTCACCCCCAGAGTTTTATTGCTGAAACTGAAGGGCGACTGGAGGGAGCAGTCAGAAGAGCAGAGTGTATCAGAAGTGCCACATCCTTCCTGTCTCCTGCTCCCTTTGCTAGCAGCAAATTCCTTTCCCTCCACGGTGCGTGGCAGCATCCCAGCATCCCCCCACTGTCTGCTCTGAGCACTCTGCACCTCCACGAACTCTGCCCTGAGGCTTAAGTGCTCTCTGAGAAATCTGCAGCCTGATTCCTTTCATAGCAGGATCATAAACACACAGATGGAGATCCAGAAAGGAAGTGCATACTTGCAGCTTGAGTATTTTTCCTGCCTGATGTGTCCCAATAGAAAAGGATGTGGAAGGTGAGAGCCCTGCATGCGGACCTGGGTGACATCTCACCTGGACATTCTTAATCATAATGTGGTAAGCAAGTCCATGAGACTCCAGGTAAGCTTTGATGTCATCTAGTTCAGAAAAAGGAACTCTCATGTCCACAGGAAGGCTGGGTCTGGCCGGGCCACGCCAGAAGTCCACCTTGTTCAAAAGGGAAAGAAAAATAGATGCATTTATTGCCTGACCTTTGACATGCTTGTGGGCACCTTGGAAAGACAAATGGTTCCCTGTTACACTTAAAAGGGCTCTAGTTCAATAATGAAAACACTAAAGTGAATGGAAAGATAGGGGTGAATAAACAAATAAAGTCCCCTAGTCACCAAGTTTCCTTGACTCCTTCCCTCATTTGCCCTTTGCTGAATCCACAGACGCCTACAGAATTCCTAAGGTGAGATCACTCATCATCTGGGACAATAGCCCAGGTCAGAAGAAGGAGGCATAGTTGCTCCCAACCACTGGAGAAGCAGCATGGCCCAGTCTGGACTCTGGGTCCTATATGTTTTTCATTTGTAATATGCAGAAACCCAGAAAATGTGATGAGCCTCCCCTGATAAGAACACTCGGGAGCAGGGCCTTTGGACCACCTGCAGACGTGTCTAATGGTTTTAACAGCCTTGAAACAAAACTCTCCTATTACAACTTTCAAAAAGAATGTTTTCCATGGTAAAAACTTGTAGAGGGAGCCGGGTGTGGTGGCTCACGCCTATAATCCCAGCACTTGGGAGGCTGAGGCAGGAGGATCAGTGCCAGTTTGAGACCAGCCTGGGCTACAAAAGTGAGCTCAAAGCCAGCCTGAACTGCATAGCGAGACCCTGTCTCAAAAAGACAAAAAAAACCTTGTAGAAGACAAATGTTCTCACAAACAAATGCTTAGGCTGGCAGAGATGAACCAAAGTGAAACACGGATTTCCAAAGCTGAACCGTCCCAGTGGGAAGAAGATGTATCGAGTCTTGGTGCTGTGTGTATCCTACCAAGAGAAACTGGGGCGTCCTATGTGACTTTAAGAAGTTGGAGGGGCCCGGCAGGATGGCTCAGTGGTCTAAAGCACCTGCTTAGGAAAGCTTGGGCGGCTGCAGGGACCATGGTTCAATCCACCACACCACATGCTGCACCAGTCCTGCCCTCAGGGCAGGTTGAGCCAGCCATAAAAACAAATAAACAAACAAAAGTTCTGAAACAAGAAAAAAATAAAATAAAAATTCTAAAAAAAAAAAAAAAAAAAAAAAAAAAAAAAAAAAAAAAAAAAAAAAAAAAAAAAAAAAAAAAAAAAAAAAAAAAAAAAAAAAAAGAGAGAGAGAGAATAAGTTGGAGCCCTCTTTAGGGTCCATGGTACCTATCCTTGATCCAAGACCAAGGGGAAAACTAGAGGAAACTCAGCCTAAAAAGGCCCTCCAAACTTGCAGGCAGTGTGCCTCAGCTTTCCTAAAGGGGAGCCACATTTCCTACTTTTCTACATTGTGACTGTTGGCAAACACCTCAGGCAGACAGGTTTGTAGTTAGGAGAGCAGGACAAGGAGCTGAGGTACAGGAGACTTGGGAGGGTCCCCAAGTCCTGATCTGCAGGTCTCACCTTCTCAGGCTTCAGGGATTCCAGATCCCTGAGAATTGACAGCTGCTTCTCGTCTTTGGCCAGGATGCGAAGAACCTGGTCTCTGAAAAAACACAGCAAAGGCAGACAAAGTTGCAGAGAGAGCCTCCTGTAGACTGAGTCACTCAGAAGAGTCAGATGGGATGATAGGATGACCAAGGGGACGGGAAGCAAGGACTGGAGCGCTGTGAGTCATGGCTCTTTAGCATAAAGCTAGGGGTCTCTCCAGCTCCCAGGGGACTAAATAAAGCCTGTCACTGCTTCTAATGAATCTACACACACACACGCACTCACACATGCACGCACTCACAGAATAGAAGGAATAGATATAGGGGCTGCAAGGACCAACAGCAGCCCCAAGTGCCCTTTATACAGGAATACGTAGGCCATGGAGGAGGAGATCGTATAACCCCACCCCACCTTAGTAGGCAGAACTGAGTTCCTTGCCTTCTGGCTAGGTGCAGGAGCCCCAAAAGCCAGCTGCCTGCAATGTGCCCACCAGCATCTGATGCCTGGGGTGGTAGTTCTTCCTTGATGCCTCATCAAGGAATCTATTCTCTGAGCTATGTCTCCTCTGCTATGGAGAATCTGCAGAGCACCTACCTTCTGAGATCTTTGGGAGCCTCACGAGTCATGTCTATAGAGCCTAAGATATGCATATACTAGAACTTTCTGTTACTCAAAGGAGGACATAGGGCTGAGGTGATAGCTCTGTGGCACAAGTGCCTGCCTGCCAAGTGCAAGGTCGTGAGTTCAAACCCCAGTCCCACAAAAATAAATAAATAAATAAATAAATAAATAAATAAAAATAAAAGAAGGACAATACCACACCATTTTTGGTCTGTGTATGTAGCCTCAAGGGAGTTTATTAGCTTCTTTAAGAATCTGAGGAAAGGGGCCCAGCGGGATGGCTCAGTGGTCTAAAACACCTGTTCAGGAAGCTTAGGCGGCTGCAGGGTTCAATCCCCGGCACCACATGCTGCACCAGCCCTCCCCTCAGGGCAGGCTGAGCCGGCCATAAAAGTAAATAAATAAACAAACAAAAGTTCGGAAACAAGAAAAAAATAAAATTAAAAAAAAAGACTCTGAGGAAAAAGGCTGAGGCAGGAGGATCGATGTGAGTTTGAGACCATCCTGGATTACAAAAGTGAGCTCAAGGCCAGCCTGAACTGCACAGTGAGACCCTGTCTCAAAAAGAAAAAAAAAAATCTGAGGAAAAATATGAACTTTCATCTGCCAAAGAAATACAAGCCGGGCATGGTGGCGCACACCTGTAATCCCAGCACTTGGGAGGCTGAGGCAGGAGGATCAGTGCGAGTTCAAGACCAGCCTGGGCTACAAAAGTGAGCTCAAGGCCAGCCTGAACTGCATAGTGAGACCATGTCTCAAAAAGAAAAAAAAAAAAAAAAAAAAAGAAATATATACTGTTACATACAATTTCAGGGGATTCTTGGAACCCTGAAAACCTACCTCTGAATCCCAGATTTTAGAAGAGACAGTAATACCACCAAGTGAAATGGGGCACAAGAAGGAGACACTAGGAAGCCCACAGTGGGCTCTGGATGGAGACAGGAGTCCTAACTCTCCTGCTTTCCTCCAGTCCACCAAGGCAGCCACATACATAAAGCGCTGGGACACCCAGGTCCCCTGGCTCCAACAGCCAGTCCTCCTTCTCTCTGAGAAGCAGCCACTTACCCTGTGAAATTCATTTGGCCCCAAGTGGCTGCCAGGATAAAGTTGCAGAGCAGGAGTGTCCACTTGTTCATAGGGGGTGGCCTGGGGCCCTGGCCTTCTCTGGGGGTGCCCTGCATACTTCTTCCTCCAGATGAGCTTCTAGAACTTTCCTCACACTTGGATAAGGCCCAGGCCTCAAGGCAGTCCAGCACCTAAAAGTGGCCAGCAGCTCCAGCCTGAAAAGGGCATTAGGCTCAGTCAAGGGGGATTGGCACCCAACATATGGTTCCCATATGCTAGGTCTTGGGAAAACTAGGCTAGCTCCACACGCTCCCCTCCCCAGGAAAATCTCTTGCCAAGGGGAGAGGGAAGAGGGAAGGAGGACAATCTTTGGCTTTTCTTTTCTCTGGGGGGCCTTGGGGTCATTACCCAGCCTCATCTTGAGCCTCAAATCCTCCACCCCCAGGAGCAGAGGAGTAGCTAATGGCTTCAGAACATAACCCCTTTCTACCCTGCTCTCTAAAAATGGCTCCCTTGTCCTCATTCACCTTCCCTGTCATGCACTCTGTCCCCAGGCCACATCCTCCTGGCACATGAGGGTGTGTATTCCATTGAAAGCTACTGGGCTCAGAGACAGAACTAGGGGCTCAAATCCCATCTAAAACATCTGGGGCCACTGATCTAATTTCTCTCAGTGTCAGTCAACCAATTTATCAGTTAGGTGAGGTTAATAACACCTCTCCGCCTTACCTGCTGAGAACTTGTGGAGTATTGGATGAGACAAGCTGGGTGAACTGGCTTGGCAAAGGCTAGAAAACATAATGTATTATTATTTCAGAGGCATTAACCCTTAGTCACAGCTGCTTTTAGGTTCTCAATCTATAGCCAGGAAAAGGGGAGATAAAAGAGAGGGGAGAGGATCGGAGAGGAAAGGAGGGGAGGAGGGGAATATTATGAGAAGGAATTTAGCCAAGATTCCTGCCTCTGTCCTTAGAGCGGCACTATTCTGTTGGGACAGACAGTGTTTTCTGGGGGACGTGAAAACCTCCGGAGTCATTATGATAGTTCTCAACCTGTAGCAGAGTCTGCTTCTCAGTCCTGCTGGGGCCCACACAGCCCACTTCACAGTCTGGGAATAGCAGGAATAAAGCACCACACAAAGCCGTCATATTGGAAGGAAACAGCACAAGATGATGCCTGAATGGTAAATGATGAACCTAACAGAAAATCCACAGGAGGTAGGAGAAAGGCAGAGACAAATCCAACGAAGTTGTTCCATAGAGGACATCAACAAAAGACCACTTAGCTGTCACTGGCGATTCTCAGAAGCCCCCCTCCCCGGACCACCCTTCCCAGAATGGCCAATTAACCAGCCCTGTGTGCAAAAGGGACGTCTGCCTCTTGACAGAGCGCCCGCTCGCTCCCCACCTCGCCTGTCTTACTCCATTATTTCATGGGTCAGCTGTTCAGACGTGCCGAACTCTCCTAGAACCTCAGCTTTGGGAACTCACAGATAGGAACGTTAGCAAAGGGCTTAAGGACCTAGAAAAGAAAGCAATTATGCTTCCCCTCAAGGAACATGCTGCGTTAGTCACAATGGGAATAAAAGAATGTGCTGGTAAACAATAGCTTAGGAATTGAAAAGAAAAAGGTGGGGATTGTATTAGTCACCTAAAGCACTCAGCATCTTCTTGTTCAAAAGCATCATTTTGAGTCACTAACAATGAGACAGCTATCCACGTACTTGGTTTAGGGAGGAGAGAAAGAAAGAAAGAGTGAAAGAGAGAGAGGAGAGGTTTTAGGAATTCTTGAGAATTCTATAGCAGCACTTTCAATAGAACTTTCAGTGATAATGGAAATATTCTATGCCCAGGTTGTACAATACGGTAGTCACTAGGCACCTGACTCGTGGCCAGTGTGACTGAATTAATTTTAAACGTTATCTACTTTTAATTAATTTAAAATTTAAATCGCTACATGTGGTAAAGGGCTGTCAGATGGGGCAGCAGAGTTTAAAGGGAATTCTCCAGCCCTAGAAGCCCTGCTTCCAATATCTGGGTTTGATGTAGAAATACGCCGCTGTGTTTGATCCAGTAGTGCATGTTGATTTTTCACTCATAATTGGCTGCTCATTAATCGTTTACTCAATAAATACCTACTTGGGGCCTGGCGGGATGGCTCACTGGTCTAAAGCGCCTGCTTGGGAAAGCTTGGGTGGCTTCAGGGACCGTGGTTCAATCCCCGGCACCACATGCTGCGCCAGCCCTGCCCTCTGGGGGGGCGGGCTGAGCTGGCCATAAAAACGAGTGAATAAACAAACAAAGGTTCTGAAACAAGAATAAAAATAATAAAATTAAATAAATAAATAAATAAATA
>PVJA010045780.1:0-15447 GCA_004027025.1 Myocastor coypus | reverse complement strand
AAGAAAATACAAGATGGCCTAGAAGAACGAGACACAGGAGGGGCCAGCACTTTGGTCTCTGGGTAGCTTTCCTTTCCTTTTCCTCTTTCCTCTTTGGCTGTGTGTTCTGTTTCCATTTCACACTAAGGATCAAACCCAGGGCCCTGCACATGCCAAGCACATGCTCTGCCACTGAACTGCACCCCCTGCCCTGGGTGATGCTTTTATTGTGTAATGTTTTTTGCACATTGACTCTTGCGCAATGATATTATTGTTTCACAATGCAGATGAACGTGTAACTTCTGGAGCCAGAACACTGGGTTCACTGGGTTCCTTTCCAGTCCCCCTCTTTTGCCAGCATGATGGCCTTTGGCTTTCTTATCTATAAAATGGTGACAAATATACCAAGCACATCCTGGGCTGTGAAAGATTCCAAAAGAAATGACACAGCACATACATAGCAAGAATGCACAAGCATGGTAAGTACTCACCAGGTATTATTTTGAAAAAAAAAACAATAAAGGCTGACAAAATAAAATTGTAAAAGATCTTAATCCAGATGACTGAATCTAAAACAATGTATAATATAGAGTGAGCTTTAAAAAGAGAGAGAGAGAGAATAATTCCTCATTGAAATATTAAGAAATCAGGTCAGGCCTGGTGGCACATGTCTGTAATCCCAGTACTCAGGAGACTGAGGCAAGAAGATCATTGTCAGTTTGAAGACAGCCTGGGCTACAAAGTGAGTTCAAAGCCAGCCTGAGCTGCATAAAGAGACAGTCATGGTTTGAGGTTCTTGCAAGGGGAACAGTATAATACAGGACACACTTTATAATAGCATTTTATAATGAATCCTGCAAGAATCATAGATAAGAAATGCAGGAAATCTCTCCACATATACATATTAACACTAAAGACTCCAGCTGAAAGGTTACATCCTAATATCCTGCATGAGTCCAGCTGAAAACTTAGAGTGCATAACAATGCCTCCCACAAGTCCAGCTGGAGACCAGAGCCCACAACAGTCTCCCGCAGGCCTGCTTCATGGATCTGTGCTGGAACGGCCCAAATAAAGGTCACTGTTGAAAGCTAGAAAGTCTAAGCCAGTAGAATGAAGAATCAATGCTAGTAAGCTGAGGGATCTGCACTGGAGCCAGGAAACAATGCTCAAGGTAAGCGCCAGAGCTCCCTCAAAAGTACCACAGCCATCCTCAGCAACAGTGAGGTCCTGGGCTCCTCCAGCAATTAGGAAAGCCAAGTTCCCATCAGCAAAGCCAATGTGAGAAGCTTCTCCATGAGGCTGAGCAGTGCATAATCTCCCCTTCTGGAGCCAAGAATCGATGCTCAAGTTGAGGACCAGAGCTCCTCCGAAGTTCATCAGGAAAGCCAGCACGACCAGGTCCTCCCGCAAAACAGCCCAAGAGAACTAGCAGCTTCCTACAGCTCCAACAGCTTCTCCAAACACATCCCTAACAGCGTTTCCACAGTTTCTCCTGTTCTGCCTTTAGGCTGCTGGCAACGGTCCTCAGGTAGGCCTCCAGCACCCAGCACCACCCTCATTTAATTCAGCTGGGTGTAAGCAGTTGGCCACCAGTTAGAAATCTGCTACAGAGACCCTATTGTGCATACACACTGATGGTTGGACTTTTTTTCCAGGCATGGAGGTGGCACACCTATAATCTCAGCACGCCAAAAGCTGAGGCAGGAAGATCATCATGACTTTAAGGCAGCGCTATATGACTCTAAGGCCAGTCTGAATAACATAAAGAAAACTTCTCTCTCAAAAAAAAAGATGTGCTGGGCGTGGTGGCGCACGCCTGTAATCCCAGCACTCGGGAGGCTGAGGCAGGAAGATCGCTGTGAGTTCGAGACCAGCCTGGGCTACAAAAGTGAGCTCAAGGCCAGCCTGAACTGCACAGTGAGACCCTGTCTCAAAAAGACAAAATTAAAAAAAATTTAAAAAAGATGTACTTTAATTTTGGTCTACTTTTTCTTAACTAAATTTGACTTATTATAATACAGGTATTTCTTTTTTTTTTTTTTTTTTTCATGTTTCAGAACTTTTGTTTGTTTATTTATTTATTTTTATGGCCTGCTCAGCCTACCCTGAGGGGAGGGCTGGCGCAGCATGTGGTGTGAGGGATCGAACCGCGGTCCCTGCAACCACCTAAGCTTTCCTAACCTGCCGGTCCAACACAGGTATTTCTTTTGATATGGGTAATTACCCAAAAGAATCAATTTCTTATACCACATTAAAATTGTAAGCAACGAAATGATTTTGAGTTTTAGTCCTAAATGTCCTAAATTTTCAATAATCAACAATTTCTCTTGGGCTGACCAAATAGCTCAGTGATTGAAAGCTCCTACAAGCAGGCACGGGACCAAGGGTTCAATTCCTGGGCCTGCAGTGGCAGCCCCACCCACAGGGCACGATGAGACAGTAAATGAGACTGGGTATAGGGGCACACACCTATAATCCCTGTAAACAGGGAGATGACTGAGTCCGATCTGGTAGCAAAACCCTGAAACACGCTTTAGACCCTTCTCTAACATACCAAAAAAAAAAAAAAGTTTCCCCAAATCATGTGTGTAGGCTTTTATTTTTGCTTAGCATAGTTTACCTTTATATACTATAAGGCTCTCAAGAAGTGGGCAAGCAGGGGCCGGCAGGATAACACAGCTGTCTAGTGCCTGTTTAGGCAAACTCAGTCAGGCAGAGGGGACCAAAGTGTAATCCCCAGTTTAACATGCTGCACCAGACCCACCCTTAAGGTGAGCTGAGCCAGCCAAAATAAAAAAAATAAATAAATTAAAATAATTTTTTTTTTTAAAAAGAGGAAGAAGTGGTCAAGTATGTGAGGCATATAGCAAAGGGGCTTAGTCCCAGGTCTGGGCCCAAGTGGGCAAAGCAAGGAATAACCGGTCGGCACCTTTAGCTGGGAGACCCTGGCCTTCTGCTCTACTTTTCAGATCCTTAGTTTCCCAATTTTTAAAATAATCTACAAATTTAAATTCATAGTAGAAAAATATTTAATAAATGTTCAATGGCTGAATATAAAGGGATCTGGTGTAAAGGACGCAGATGATCATTTCTTCCCCTCCTGCAGCAAACAAGAATCCCAGGGCTGGTGGCAGCATAGCTCAGTGGACTAAGCCCTTGCTTAGGGAAGCGCAGGGACCAGGGTTCAGTTCCCGGCCCCACCTGCCGCTCCCGCCTCACAGGCACACTGAGCTGGAATGGGGTCCCGGTATGGTTGCGCCCTTGTAATCCAGGCACATGGGAGGCAAGAAACAGGAGGATCACTCCGGGCCTGAGCTGCATAGTGAGACCCTGCACAAAAAACAACAACAAAAAAAGGAAAGAATCCCGTCTATTTCCATTGTTTTATTACATCCTCAGGTGGTTGGCACGATGTCCTCTGCCCTCAGAGAACAGAAAGGAAGCAGTGATGAATGGGGAGTTGGTTTCAGGACTTCGTCCCATCACAGGTGTGGCAATGCAGCCCTACAGTAGCCGCTCTCTGTGCCCAAGTCCCCAGGACACATGAACTACGAGTGGCAGGGATGGGTCAGCGTAGCTCAGGCCTCCTCATTTTTCAGTGATCCTTGGGGAACCTGTGAGAACACCCCAGCTTCAGACCTGGTTCACTACTCACTGCCATCTAGAAATGCTCAGGGCTGACCCAAAGAAGGGGCTCTACTCAGGAGTGAGTCTCTCGGAAGGTGTGAGCAGAAGTTCCACACACCGCTGCAATAGGTGCTTGCTTTAATGTATACCACGTTTTCATTCATGAGCTATTCCAGAGACTGATTTGAAAAATAAGACTCTTTGGGCCAGTGAGATAGCTTAACGGTCTAAAGCACCTTTATGCAAGCTTAGCCAACCACAGGGGCCACAGTTCCATCCCCGCACCACGTGCTGCACAAGCCCCACCCTCAGGACAGACTGGGCTGGCCATAACATACATATATACATACATACATACATACATACATGCATACATACATACATACACAAAATTAAAAAATAAAAATAAAAGTAAGACTCTTTAATGCAAGAGCCAGCCAGATGGCTCAACAAACTAAAGCACTTGTTTAGAGTGCAGCAACTGGGGTTCAATACCCTGCACGTTGTGCCAGCCCTGCCCCCGGGGCTCGATGGCATGGCCGGGCAGGGAGGCTGAAAACAGAAGAATCGCTGAGTCAGATCAACATAGTGAGACCCTGTAGACCCTGTTCTAAAATACAGAAATAAAAGAGTGTCTAATGCACATGTGAAATTTGCCTTGGTACCCTGTCCACCACATAATTTATACATTTATTTACATAAGTCGCAGACTAATTTATGTCAAGATAAATGGTTCCCGGTGGGGACTAACATTCATATTTGGCATTTACTAAAAATCCTCACCTTTACCATGTGCCTTATCCTCCACCCCACTCATAAATGATCAAGAAAGCTGTTACATCATATCAGTTTTATTGTATTTTGGGGGTTGAATTGTCTTTTAGGGGAGGTTTACCTTATGTTTTTGGTGCCGAGGACCAAAGCCAGGGCTTCCAGCTTGCGAGGCAAGCATTCTACCACTGAGCCAAATCCCCAGTCCCTCTTACATCATATTGGCCAAGTATAAAAAAGCCACAGCTGAATTTGCTAATTAAGGGAAGACATCTATGTTACGTGTGCTCCTCATACCTGGTTGAAAGGAAGCTCTGCTCTTACTACTGCTAGCCACAGCTCAGTGAGCAGCACATCTAACTACTGCAGCCACATGACCTTTTAGTATACAAATAACTCCAGAATCTCAGAATTCACTATGATCAGGAAAAAACCGGGCTAATCTTCCCAACCAGTCACATTTTTAATGTGTGGTCCTGATGTCAGATCCAACAATGTGTGCCCCAAGGTGTTTTCTTAGAAGATAGCATCTCACGTATAGCACCCTAAAGAATATCCGTTTTAAAGTAGGACTCATAAATGATCAGAAAATCTCTAATTCTAGCTGGCTAAAAATGATAAAAATGTATGTTAATTCATGAATACATAATGAGCTTATGGGGGGGGATGAAAATGAAATGGGAAGGGAGAGGCAGGGCGGGATGATTAAGGCTTGCAGGGTGGACTGTAGTCCCAGCACTTGGGAGGCTGAAGCAGGCAGGAGCACTGGTGTGAGTTCGAGACCAACCTGGACTACAAAAAGTGAAGTGGGCTCAAGGCCAGCCTGAACTGCATAGTGAGACCCCGTCTCAAAAAGACAAAAAACACGTTTCAGGGTAGAGAAAAAGGTGGGGAAGCTGTGGACTACCTAAATCATTTCCTGTTACTGTAAGTAAACATTGCATAATTGATAGAGCAAAGATGTGTTGAGCCAAAGTTCTGAAGGCTGGTGTTATGGTTTGTGTATAGGTGTCCCCCCAAAGCCTCATGCAGTCATGGAGCCACTTCTGGAATTTGTAATTGATTATTATGGAAATGAGTGCTGCCCCTCCCCTGAGGCAGATGATCTGCATTTCAGTGTAAGGAAGAGAAGTTAGGTGCTTGCGTAGCTGCTTGTCTGGGCAGTTTCAGAAATTTCAGACCATGCTTGCTTGGCTCCCTGGTTCTGGGCCTGTGGTGAGGGGGAAGATTACAGCACAGGAAAGCTGTTCACCTCCTGAGAGACAGACAGAACCACAGAAGACAGCCATAGAGCGACACAGGGAGGCAGTGGATTAGTAGTGGATAGGCAACCTGTTATACCCAGCTGAATTGAACTAGTGTAGTGCTGGGTGTGGGGAGGCCTGCCTGAGGGCTGTTTCAGGCAGCACAGGAGGTGGAACTGAGAGGCTGCTGAGAGGCTGATAGAGATGCTGTGTGCAGCAGCTGTTGGAGCTGTTGGCACCCCCCAGGTCTCACCCCCGGGGTCTCACGGGCTGTTCTGCTGGAGGACGTTGTCATGCTGGTGAACTTGGCTGTTCTTGTCAGAGAAGGAGGTCAGAACCTTGCTATTGCTGAGAATAGTCATGGTTCATTTTGGGGGAGCTCTGGTCCTCATCTTGAACATCACTTCAAGGCAACAGAGAGAAAGCCTGCTGCAGAAGCTTGTCACCTTGGCTTTCATGACAGGAACTTAGGTTTTCTCATCACTGATGGAGCTCAGGACCTCACTGTTGCTGAGCACAGCTGTGGTACTTTTGCCAGTAGCTCTGGTTCTTACCTTACCAGGTGCATTGCCTCCTGGCTCCAGCTCAGACCCCTCAGCCAGCTAGCGTAGATCCCTCATCCCACTGGCTCAGACTTTCTAGCTTCCACCCTGACCTCTGGGCCTTTTGAGTACAGATCCATGAAGTGGCCCTGCATGACACTTTGTCATGGACTCTAGACTTCCCACTGGACTTGCAAGAGGCATTGTTTATGGACTCTAGGTTTTCAGCTGACTCATGCAGGACATTATTGTGGGATCCAGGCCCTCAGCTGTAGTCTTTGTTCTTTAATGTGTGGACAGATTTTCTGTACTCTTGGTATACGACCCTTTGGGTGATTATAAAATAATCTTATAAAATGTGTCCTTTATTATATTGTTCCCCTTGCAAAGCCATGACAGTCCCCAGGTCACACCCCAGGACCCACTCCCTCCAACAAGGCCACAACTCCTATTTCCATCACCTCCCAATAGTGTCAGTTAGGATGTTATCCAGATGACAAAATGAGAGAAATGTTTGTCATGTGCTCTTCCCTGTAGAAGATTGATATCCAGAATATTTAGAGAACTCAGAAGCCGTAATACCAAAATATCAAATAACCCAGTCAAGTTTTATTTTTCCACTAATTTCAAAGATACAACATAGTTACTTTTGGGAGTAGGAAGGCTCATCTTTAGAAATGAGCATTACATATATTTGGAATAGCAGAAGATTAAATAATTTCTTATGTATAGCTAAACTAAAGCAGTACTTAAGTGGGACTTACAACTATTTTTTCATCACTGAGAGGATTTTTCTTATCACTAAATTGTATTTGGCAATGGTTGCAAGATAGGGCTGTGATACTGTGTTTTGAGCCACAGAAAGGTGTGTGTGTGTCTGTGTGTCTGTCTGTCATTTTTTTTAATCCTATAATATGAGGTAGTTTATTTTGTCACTTAATTAGGGTGCTGGATGGTAGAGAATTTTGTCAGTCAACTATGAACACACAGTAAATACTGTTTCTTAGGCAAAGGTAACTTTTTTATATAGCTGTAAAATTCCATTATATTCCATTGCCAAAGAAACATTAAGAACTTTGTATAGCTGTATAAAAAGCAACTAATTCTTTAAAGAATAAACATTTTAAAGTCAGCAAAAAAATAATAATAATAACCCAGTCAATAAACGAGTATATGAAAAAGCATTCAACAACCTTAGCCATTGGCCATCAAGGAAATGCAAATCACAGCACTGAGACGCCACCGCACCCTAGTCAGAATGGCTAGGCTGGTGCTCTGGCTGGAATCTCGCCATCTCCCAGAAGCCTCATGTCCTCACAGGTGGGGAATTGGGAGCTAGCCGGGTCTAGGGTATGTGATACTGGGATTAAGGGTGTGTGGCAATAAATGGGCCCACAGGCTGGAATTAGCATGGTTCTGGGTGTGGCTGAATGGATTTACTGAAGATGCATGCCGCACCCCCCAAAAGGTCTGCAGCCAGTTTGGGATAAAATTGGAAGGCAGGCTTGCTACTCTTTGCTGGCAGCCTCCTGCCTGCCTGGCCACAGGCTGCTTCTCTTCTGCCATGTTCTCAGGGCATGCTGCCCTACTTTGCAGCCAACTGACATAGGAGGCAAACACCAGAGCTAAAATAATGAGATAAACACCAGAAAGGATATTTTGTCCCAGCAACAGGAAAGATAACTGAGACAGCTGAGATCCAGAGAAAAAGGATCCCTTATACCTTGTTGGTGGAAATGTAAGTTAGTACAGCTACTGTGGAAATCAGTATGGAGACTCTTCACAAATTAAAAATAGACTCACCATTTTATCCAAGTATATCACTGCTGAGGGTATTCCTGAAAGAACTGAGGCTAGCATACTAGAAAGAGATCTATACACCCATTTTTAATGCAGAAAATTCGCATTAGCCAAGGAGTGGAAACAGCCCTAGTGCCTGTCGAGGAACAAATGGAGGTGAGAGAGGGAAGGAGGAAGAGAGATCTAAAAGGGGAAGAGGATAAAGAAGAGAGAAAGAAACTGGATATGGGGACATATGCCTGTAACCCCAGCACTCTGGAGGCTCAGGCAGGAGGACCATTGTGAGTTCAAGAGCAGCCTAGGCTGCAAAGTGAGCTCAAGGCCAGCCTGAGCTACACAAAGGGACCCTGTCTCAAAAGACAAAAAAGAAAACGTAGAAGGAGGAGGAAGAAGAGGAGGAGGATGAGAAGAAGAAGAAGAAGAAGAAGAAGAAGAAGAAGAAGAAGAAGAAGAACAAGAACAAGAAGAACAAGAACAAGAAGAACAAGAACAAGAAGAACAAGAAGAAGAACAACAAGAAGAAGAAGAACAAGAAGAAGAACAAGAAGAAGAAGAAGAACAAGAAGAAGAACAAGAAGAAGAACAAGAAGAACAAGAAGAACAAGAACAAGAACAAGAAGAAGAACAAGAACAAGAACAAGAAGAACAAGAACAAGAATAACAAGAACAAGAGGAAGAAGAGAAAGCCAAGAAGAAGAACAAGGAAGAGGAGGAAAAGAAGAAAAGAGAAAAGGTAAGTAAAAGGGCTAATGATAGAGGGAAATAGTAGGTGAAGGGACAAAAGAGGGTTGGAAATGCTCAGTACATATGACATGTATGTATGACATGTATATATGATGGTCCTAGTGTTCAGTGTAACTAATATAAAATATTTTTAAATTATTGTCTCATTTTCAACATTTGGTTTCCTTATAATTCCTTTCTCTAATACTATTTAATAATCTTGATGGAGTCAGAGCTGCATGGTGTAATCACTTTCCAAAAGCCCTCCAGTTGCCGTTACTCTTCTCTTGTTGCTGGGGCAAATTCCCAACACCCAAGATGAGAAAAGGAAAGGTTCATTTAACTCACAGTTGCTGGAAGTTTCAGTCCATACTCAGCAGACTCCAAGGCAGAGTAGCACACAGTGTGGAACAATCTTTCATGGTGGCAACAGAGTAAGAGACCAAATGGAGGCGTAACAGCAACCAAGTGGCAACAGAGAGAAAGGAAGTCTGTGTCTGTCTCTCTTACATTACGCTCTGACTATCCACCCCAGCCTGAGTGTAACACTCACATCCATAATCCTAGCAGTACTAAAATGCATAATCCTAGCCTTGGATCACCCATAATCCCAGTGAATCGTGAGTTAATCACAAACTCGAGAAGTCCCCACCCCATGACTTCATGAGGCTTGAGAGGCACAATTAGACACAAACTATAACACCTCCACTGGCAATTAAATCTATTAATTTTATTCATTTATTCAGCCCATTAATTTTAGGAGACATTTCAAATCTAACCATCTCAACTAACATGTGATCTTAAGAGCGAAGCTTTCAACACATGAATTCCAGGCTGTGCGCTCAAACTGCTGGACAGGTGTATAGATCTGACTGGTCTTCCAAGCTAGGCAGATATATATGTGCTTGGGTCCTGACTCTGCCTTCTGCAAGGTATACAGCCTGGTAAAAATTGCTCTAAATTCCAGGCTCCTAAGATGTTTTTCTTGTAGTAGGAATAACTGTGTTTAGGGAGCTGTCGTGGGAATACTTCCTTTCTACCTGATAGAAGAAACAATACTTAGCAGAAAGCAGAGGAAGTTTAGGCCAAACCACCCTGAACACATCCGATCTGGTGTGATCTCGGAAACTAAGCAGGGTTGGGCCTGTTTACTCCTTGGATGGGAGAAAGCAGAAGGAAGATGTTCAACAGACAAAGGGAAGCTGCCTTCCCTTTGTGCTGCTTTTATACATGTATCTTCATTGAACTCATGTGTGCATTATATAACTGACCTCTAAAATACACACCTACTGCCCTATTTTTCTTCCCCAAAGAGTCTGTAACAGTATCTATGCATAATGGAGTAGAGTCACATAAACCTTTTTTTCTTTTTTTTTTTTTTCAGGGGTGGAATTGTTGGCTGGTTGGTTGGTTTTGGGGGGGGAAGGAGGTCGAGACAGATCCTCACTAGGTAGGTTCTACACTATGACTGACTCCCTATGTAGCCAAGGCTGACCTTGAACTCACAGCAACGCTTCTGCCTCAGTCTCTCGTGCTAAGAATACTGGCATGGGCCACCGCACCAGGCCTCATAAAACTTTTCAAATACTAATTTTTCAAATACTTAGGTAATAAAACTTGTCATTGCTTAGGACTTTACAGTCCTACAAGCTAAGTGACTCAAGTTCTTTCCCCAGGAGATTGCATCTCAACAGCCGCCCACCTACCTCTGCACCACAGGAAGACAGCAATACAGGGGTTACTGCCCCATCTGAGACCTGCAAAATAGAGGGCTCGGAAGTTCCAGAAAGTCCCCAAAGCTCTTTCAGTGAGAATGTCTATTCATCTGCCCCTGAGTTCTGGCACAGCTCCCTAGCACAGCCCACACTGCCCCCAAAGGAAAGCTGGCAAACACCCAGGTTAATCTCCATTTCTGTGCATGGTGTGCACGTGAATAACAGTTATTATCACACACAGCGCAATGGGACATTTCAAAAAGAAGATACCATCTCTCCCTAATGATCACCTGTCTGCCTGTGGTCAGATTAAAATCCACAGTGCGGAGGGGGAAAAGAATATGTCAGAAGATGAAGCACAAATAGCTTCTCTTTTCTGATCCTTTGATTCTATTCTATCTGTTCTCTTTAATACTGTTTGAAATGAGTGTATAGCAAAACAGTCATTTTCTGCAGCTCCCAACACCATGTGTAATTTTTGAGGAAATGGCTCTGTCAAATCTGTCTTAGCTAATTTATTATCATGGGGCCTGATGGACTGAATTGTCACAAATAGTGACATTGCTAAGTTTCTGTGTAATTCTGGGATTCTGTTCTCAGTGGACCAGCGGATTGGTGTCTATATATTGGGCTTTGTGTGAAAATTGTTGGAATAAAGATTTCATAGTTTTAAAGATGTCTTTAGTGGGGGCACAACTTCTCTAAATGATTACAGATATAAGTAAGACTCAAAATGCAAGCTAGAAAGCAAAGGGATGGATAAAGGGTGTGATACTGGATGATAGCGAAGCACAAGCTGGAGTTCCTGATGTAGCTGCTTTGCAGAGCAGCTCATTAAGCCCTGCAGGTGTTCACTGTGTTCTCAGCATCTCTTCTAGATAACACAGGCATTCGTTTTTAATAGCAGGGCTGTGTAACTGGAGAGACGGAGCTGTGGTCTGAGCCCTGGCCCACTGGAACAAGCTCTCAGAAGCAGAGGACAAGAGGCAGCTATTGGCAGAAGATTCACAGGCAGCAAGCAAGACGCAAGCCCAGGGCTCGTGGAGCAGGAGCCCTGGTAGAGGCTCAAGGAGTCCAGGGAGCAGCTCCACCAACAGCGGCCACTCATGCATGGCTTCTCCTAGCAAGAAGGAGCAGAGGAGAGGGAGTCCTGCAGTTCCTGGCCTGACCAGAGCCCACAAAGCAGTGAGGAAGTCTCCACACTGCTTCCTCCAGTGCTGACGCCTCATCCCTTCCTGCATTCCCAGTCTTTTTCCCCTAGTGCCTATTAATTTCCATCCTTATTTTCAACAATGCCTAAAAATTAATGAAATGCAAATTGAATTTATTTATCTTCTCACTTAACAGATAGCCAATGGCGTATGGCCAGGACCTGGCAATGAACAAAGCAGAGACGGTGCCCGTCATGGAGGACTGCTCGGGCTAGGACTGCCCAGGCTAGGACTGCCTGGCCTTCTCTTCTTCAAAATAGTCTGTGGTTTATGTCACAGCAACAGAAAATGAACCAAGATGCCTACAAATCAGAAGCTCTGGAGTTTGGGCTCCGTGATCTCATTTCTCACAGCACCTCTAGGTGAAGGTATTATGAGAAACCTTTAGACTCACTGAAGTCTGAAAGCCACTTTTACAAAGATAACCCCAGTCACAGCCCCCTTGAGGTGATGAGGCGCTATGTTGTGACAGGTGGCCAGACCCCAGGCCAGAACTGCTTCACCCTCACGGATAGGCCACTTTTTAGTAGGTGGTCATGAGAAAAGAAAAAAAACATGAGCCTAAGCAAGTCTTGGAGGGCCACCCTGCTCATCACTGTGCTACCAATGTGCGTGACAAACTTCGGCTTGGCAGGGTCACCGTCAGAGCTTTGCATTGGGCTTTGAGCAATGTGGCTTCATTTGCATTCTCTTATGCAAGCCTTGCCTGAGACAGCTCCAGCGGTCCTGCTGTGTCACCCTTCCTTGAAACCCTGCCATCAGTCCTATCCAACATCCTGACCTGCAGTTTCCTCCGTACTTGAAGTGACTCCTATGGCCCTTGTCTCAGTTACTCTTCTCTTGTTGCTAGGGCAAATACTCAACACCCAAAATGAAAGAAGGACAGATTTATTTAGTTCACAGTTAGTGGAGATTTCAGTCCATACTCGGCTGGATCCAAGGCAGAGAGGCACATGGCAGAGAGCAGCAGTTCATGGTGGCAGAACAACAGCAATCACAGCCGAGGTAACAGAGAAAGTCTGTTTCTCTGTCTCTCTTATATTACATGGAGGCTCTCTAGCTCGGGCTGTCTGCTTCAGACCACACCCATCATTCCACCAGTACTCAGACTCATAATGTCCTCCTTGGATCACCCATAATCGCAGTGAGTTGGGCCCGGCAGGATGGCTCAGTGGAATAAACAAATAAAGGTTCTGAAACAAGAAAAAAATAAATAAATAAAATAAAAATTCTTTTAATAAATAGATAGATAGATAGATAGATAGATAGATAGATAGATACATAGATAGATAAAGCTCCTGCTCAGGAAAGCTTAGGCGGCTGCAGGGACAGTGGTTCAATCCCCAGCACCACATGCTGCACCAGCCCCACCCTCAGTGCAGGCTGACCAGGCCATAGCAGAAAGAAAGAAAGAAAGAAAGAAAGAAAGAGAAAGAGAGAGAGAGAAAGTTTAAAAGGAAAAACCAAAAGAAGCAAAAGAAGAAGCCTGCTCCCTCAGCCCTTTCTACTAAGCTTTCCCTGCCTTGGACCCAGCAAACTGCTGGCCACAGCTATCAAGCACAGTGACCCTTGGTGTATTTATGCTTCAGTGACAAGGGAAGTGGCGAAGGCACACAGTAACCTACTAATTCTCAGAAACACCAAGCTTGCTCACGCTTCAAGTGTTAGGGTTTGTATCTAGCTGTCTCTCCCAAAGCCTCATGCAGTGATGGGGTGGACTTCTAGAGCTCGTGATTAATTCCTGATCCAGTTCTGGGATTATGGGTGCAAGTCCTGCTGGGAATATGGGTGTGAGTGCTACACCCAGCCTGGGGCCGATAGCCTGAGTGCAGCATAAGGGAGACAGATTTGCTCTCTGTTGCCATTGTTTCTGCCATGCCTTCCCTTTGCTCTTACTGTTTTGCTGTTTTCTGCTACCGTGAACTGCTGTCCTCTGCCGTGTGCCAGTCTGCCTTGGAGCCAGCTGAGTATGGACTGAAATCTCCACTAACTGTGAGCTAAATAAACCTTTCCTTCCTGAACTTTGGGTGTCAGGTATTTTGTCCCAGCTATGACAGGAAAGTAACTGAGACCGCAGGACACTTGCACAATCTTTCCCACAGTCTGCAGTACCTCCCTCCTCCTCAGGATGGCCCACTCTTTCACACATCTCCTTATATCTGCTCAAGCATCATCTTTTATCTAAATTGTCCCAAGTCACCTAGCTAGGCCCAATTGAGTTACTCTCTTTGCTATTGTCTGGCTTATTTTTCTCTCTGTCATTTAAGTGAAATTTTAGTATATATCTGTTTATTCTTAACTTTACTATCCATCTCTAAAACATCACTGTTTATTCTTTATGAGGCAAGCATTTGCTTCTATAACTATAATATCCAGTACAGACAGCGATGCATAAATATTTCATGATGAGTGAATGAGCCAGTGGCTTTTGTAATAAAATTTATGGGGGAAATCATTAAACAGCTTTGAATAGAGAAACAAAATAATTTATCTAAAGTACATAAAAGGAAGATTATAATAAGAGAAATGACAGGGAATTATACCAGGAAAGAAGACATGTGGGTGTGGTGGTAGCAGGCCTGTAATCCCAGCACTTGGGAAGCTGAGGCAGGAGGTTCATTGCAAATTCAAGACCAGCCTGAGCTACAAAGTGAGCATAAGGCCAGCCTGAACTTCATAATGAGACCTTGTCTCAAGAATATAAAAACATTAAAAAACAGAATGAAGGCAAATTCTATTTCACTAACAACCTTCAAGGGTGTTGTTCGATCTACAAATCTACTGTTCCAACTTACTAGATTTAAAATCTCAGACTCAGGGACTAGGGTACACTGAGATGAGACTGGGCATGGTGGTGCACACCTATAATCCCAGTGCTTGGGAGGCTGAAAACAGGAGGATCACTACAAGTACAATCTGTGTAATGAGACCCTGTAGACCCTGTACTAAAATATATTTTAAAAAATACTAGAATAACAGTAATTCAATGTGTAGCATTATCTTCAAAATAGACACATACAGACATAAACAAGTAAGATTCTAACAAAAGAGAAATAGAGAGCTAATAACACAAACTTTCTTCTCTTTGTTTGGAACCATGAATCAGTCAAACTCAGGCCCTTGCACTTGCCAGGTAGGCGCCAGGCTGCTGAGCTGCATCCCTAACCCGCAACTTTCTTGTCTATGAACTGCAACAAACTTGTGGTATAAGTGGCATAATGTAGCACACAGTTGAATTATTTTTGAAACAATGGAACATATACTTGGGTGAAGTATTTCAATTCCTCCCTACTTTCTCTCTACCTCTCTTCTACTTTGCTTTTCTTAATGTATATTTTTCTTCTATAAGAGAAATCAGCCAGGCATGATGGCTCACGCCTGTAACCCCAGCACTTGGGAGGCTGAGGCAGGAGGATCAGTGCGAGTTCGATACCAGCCTGGGTTACAAAAGTGAGCTCAAAGCCAGCCTGAACTGCATAGTGAGACTCTGTCTCAAAAAGACAAGAGGGAGAGAGAGAGAGAGAGAGAGAGAGAGAAATCGTACAATATCTGACTCATACAAACTATAGAATGATCCCTGAAAGTTAGCCTTCCCATGTGGTGTCTGAGCTTGCTTGTCTGGTCTATTTCACTTGACATTATGCCCTTGAGATGCCCCCATCCCTCCTCCAATTCTAGCGCATCTCAGAAGCAGCCAAGAAAAGACCAGCTCAGCAGATTTAAGCACCTGCTTAAGCAGGCACAGGGACCAGGGTTCAATCCTTGGACGGCTGAAAACAGTTGAATCACTAGAGTCCAATCTGTGTAGTGAGATGCTGTACTAAATACATAGGA
>PVJA010045779.1:0-15459 GCA_004027025.1 Myocastor coypus | reverse complement strand
CGCCGGGTCGCAACCCACAGATTGAGAACCGCTGATCTATACTATAGCCTATAGACTAATATCAGAATCTCTTGTACTGGAACTTAGGCACTGATAGTATGTAAAGTTTCTATGCTGATGTGAAAGTGCATCCATGACTGAGAGTCACTATTTCAGGAATAGAATTTTACCTCTTCACGTAAGAATAATAACCACCTTTCTTCTGCAAAAGAATATTAGAGGAAACGATCTGTTGTAGGGAAAAAATTTTTTCCAGAGTCACAAGTGGGCTGCCCAAGAGGGAATTTGTAGGGTGATTAATGGACAAGTTCTTCGAGGGCAGGACGTAGCCCCAGACCACCATGCTCTGGACCAACTGCTCAAGCTGGCCATTATCAGCCAGATTGGTGCCAGAACTGCAGTTGTCTCACAGTTGACCATGAATTTGGAAGGGAACCAAGAGAACAGCTCCAGCTTTATGTTATGGTAGTTTTGAGCGATGGGGATTCAGTCCATTTTAGACATGATATAAAATAAGGAGAGAAGAAAATGCATGTCTGAGGAGTTAATGATGTTTTTGCAATCCCACAGTGGGCTTCTGGCATAACTAAAATAGACTCTCAATCTCCTTCCTGGAGATTTTGCCACAGCATTCTCCACGTATCCTCAAGTTTCTGCTAGAATTTCATTACTATTTAAAAATATTGGAAGCTTTTTAAAATGACAGTTGTTGTATGAGGATCCAAATAAATAAGGCAGGATGGTGACAAGTGATTAGGAAACATTTGTCTTCTGTGCATGAGGTCTTCGCATGCTGATTTGTTTACCTACCAAACAGACTGGAGCCTGTGATGTCACCACACATGGATGAACATAACACGAATGGATATAAACATTCACGTACACCTTCTCATTCTGTTTATCACAAATAGGTGGCACTGCACTAATTTGAGTAAGGCTCCCTATAAAATGTAGTGTTATGGTTTATGTCTAGTTGTCCCCCCAAAGCCTCATGGAGTCATTGGGCGGGGACTTCTAGAGTTTGAGACTTGATCCATGATCCCTGGGATTATGGGTTTTAGTACTGATGGGATTATGGGTGGAAGTACTTCCAGGATTATGGGTGTAGCCTAGGGTGGGAGCTAAGGCGGAGAGCCTGAATGTAATATAAAGAGAGACAGAGAGACAGACTGGAGCTCTAGCTGTTGCTGCTGCTCTGCTGCCCTGATTGACTGGCTGCCTCTGCTGCCATTTTGCTGCTGTTCCGCCGCCATGAACTGGATGCTCTCCGCCCTGCTCCACTCAGCCTTGGGCTAGCCGAATATGGACTGAAACCTCTACGAACTGCGAGCTAAATAAACCTTTCCTTCCTTTATTTTGAGTGTCAGGTATTTGTCCCAGCAACGAGCAAAAAGTAACTAATACATGTAGTTTGTCACTTTGGATAATTTTTCAGCATTTAGCAAAAGAGATAACTTGTATTTAGTTGAAAATATTTATGTAAATTATATATATAGTGTTTTGGCAGGTAGTATGATGTTATGAAAACACCTTACAGTTCTCAGTTTCAGGAATGGGTCAGTTGCTCATATTTGCAGAATAGAAATGAGCAGTTAAAGGTAAAAAAAAGACACGGCCTTTAAAAGTTTGGCACTCACTTAAGAGTTTAGAAACCTGAATTCTCCCCATAAATGTGCCTAATATCCTAGTAAGACCCTTGGCTTTTGTGGATCCCAGAGTTTGAACTAGGATGCAGTAAGGGAGGTGCCTGGGACACAGAAATGTAATGGGAGTCATTCTGGGGTGCTGAGCACACATCTGTGCATTTTCTGACCACAATGGAGAATTCTGCTTTCAAAAACTGAAATGGATAGCTTATAAGTCCTCCTTTAAATGTCAGGAAATGATAAAACTTGTATATAAAAAAATTCCATGAAAGAAGGTTTTGGTGACCAAAAGGGTAAAAGACAGTGTAAATAAAGTGTAGGAGTGCAAGTAAGAAAAACACACAAGTAGGGATGAATGTGGAGTTTTAATAGTAGGACACATGCTTATCATTTGCAGAGCCAAGTATAACTTAACTAATTAAAAAAACACATGGAACCGACTGAAAAGTATGATGTCATATATTAAAATGTGTATGATGGAGCTCTAAATAGTAGCTCATTCCTGCAATCCCTGCATTCCATGAGACTGATGCAGAAGGATCAAGTGCATTCTGGATAACTCAGCAACTTATGGAGATCTTGTGTCAAATTAAAAATTACAAAAGGAATGGGATGTATACCAGTGGACAGGCCCTGGGCTCAATCTCTAGTGCCACAACAAATAAAGATAAAATGAAATTTTTGTAACCCAGCTGGGTATATGGCTCAGTGGCACAGTACTAACAGCATGCACAAGGCCCTAGGTGTCATCCTCAGCACTACTAAATATATTTTTTAAGAAAGCATGGTCTATTAAAATTTGAACTTTCATAATGAAGTCGTCATGAGAGTGTAAGGAGCACTGTTTTTTTTTTAATGATCATGTATCAGAGTCTTCTGGAAGATTTACTGCTAACCTTCAGTTTTCTAGCGTTTCTAACACCATAAGTCTGGACAAGCTGAAGAATTTTCATTCCTCAAAGAAGCTTCCAGGTGCTGCTTCTGGCTCAGGGAGCACAGCTGTGAACTGCTGTTCTTGAGTAATTTCTCTTTTGCTGAGGTGCCTGGCTGAGACTTAACGCTTTATTTTTGTTTTATGTTGTATTATTTTTTTGAGACAGTTTCACTGTGCAGTTCAGACTGGTCTTGAGCTCACTTTTGTAGCCCAGGCTGGTCTCGAACTCACACCAGTCCTCCTGCCCCAGCCTCCCAAGTGCTGGGATTACAGGTGTGTGCCACCACACCCGGCTCCCTCTAAGAATGTTTTAAATTTTACCTGAAATTGATTTTTTATTTGATAAAGCAAAGCAACAGATACTGAGACAACTGTTGTGAAAGCGAAGTTTATTATTCACAGTTCCCAGGAAGAGGCGGCATGTTAAGGTATATGGGACCGCATAAGGAAATATTACTTGGTCAGGAGAATAGACAGAGTGACATAACTATGGGCACAAGCACTTATTGGTGGGTTTTGGAGATGAGTAGCCAAAGCAAGGGAAACAGAGAAGACTTGGTTACTTGGGATCTTCTCAGTGGCTCAGGAATTCAGGGGAAGTCCCTTATTGTCTGGTAGCTGACACTGGGGTGGTTTACAGTAGAAGTTAATCTTGGCTTGATGTATAAGACCTAGATAAAGGAGCCCTTGGTGGGTTGATCTAGGCTGTGACTGCTTTGCATCTGAAAAGCACACAGAAAGACGAGTTGCTGTTCTCTAAGAATTATCTAACCCTGGGATGAGGTGAGGGCAATGTCTAGAGGACAAACAAGGTTTCAAACTTGATCACATAAATAAATAAATAAATAAATAAATATTAAAAACAAATAATACAAAGAAAATTTTATTTGGTCTTTATTATAATACTAGTCATTACCTTTAATTACTACTTGTAAAGACCAAATCCTTCCCTCCTAATAATTTCTAATTTAAATTTAATTCAAAAAATTGAGACTAGCTTGTGAAATCATTATTCTAAAACTGTACATTCCATTACTTTTGTAATTTTTTTTTGTCTTTTTGAGACAGGGTCTCACTATGCAGTTCAGAATGGCCTTGAGCTCACTTTTGTAGCCCAGGGTGGTCTCGAACTTACATAACTCCTCCTGCCTCAGCCTCTTGAGTGCTGGGATTACAGGCGTGCGCCAGCACGCCCGGCACTTTTGTAATTTTTAATTTGGTACAGGATCTAAAATTTGAAAGCCCAAAGATTTGTATGAGTCCAAGAGACTTTTTAAATCATTAATAACCTTGGGAACATAATGACATTTGTATTAGTTACTTTTTGCTCATTGCTGGGACAAATACCCAACACTCAAAATGAAGGAAGGAAAGGTTTATTTAGCTCACAGTTCGTAGAGGTTTCAGTCCATATTCGGCTGGCCCAAGGCTGAGTGGAGCAGGGCGGAGAGCATCCAGTTCATGGCGGCAGAACAGCAACAAAATGGTGGCAGAGGCAGCCAACCAAACAGGGCAGCAGAGCAACAGCAACAGCTAGAGCTCCAGTCTGTCTCTCTTTCTTTATATTACATTCAGGCTCTCCGCCTTAGCTCCCGCCCTAGGCTACACCCATAATCCCAGAAGTACTTCCACACATAATCCCATCAGTACTAAAACCTATAATCCCAGGGATCATGGATCAAGTCTCAAACTCTAGAAGTCCCTGCCCAATGACTCCATGAGGCTTTGGGGGGACAACTAGACATAAACCATAACAACATTCCTATTGCTTATATTAGTCTATATTAATTATATGCATATCCTTGAGTTGATAAACAGCAAGAGTAACCTATTGTTCATTAAAAGCTATCCTCTGACAAATAATACATATGACACCAAAAATATGAAAAAAGCATTAGATTATTCTCCCTACCAAATCATTTCTCCATTATGTGCTGAAAAAAAATTTGTTTTGCAAATACACCAGCGTTGGTCAGTGAGACAGCTCAGTGATCTAAAGCACCTGGTTAGGAAAGCTCAGGCAACTTCAGGGACCATGGTTCGACCCTAGCACCACATGCTGCACCAGCCCCATCCCTAAGGTAGGCTGAGTCGGTCATAAAAAAAAAATCCACCAGCCTCTGTATATGTATATGAATAACTATATGCATATGTGGGTGAGTATGTGTATGTGTATGGGTATAGGTCTGTGTATGAATAATGTATGTATATCTGTGTAGAGTATGTGTATGTGTATTATGTTGGTGTTAACTCAAAGGGTTTTAATGTTCTCTAGTATTATTTTAGAAGTGTTTATGTTGATCACTCAATTGACTTGAGCCATAATTTTATTTGGGTGCTTGTGTGGTAGGGGATGTGCTTTTCATTGTGTCTCATGATAAGACAAATGGTGGAAGCTTGCATATCTCTTTAGACAATTTTGGTGTATTTTGAAGATAACAGTAACATCACTTTTTATCAGTCCAGTGCACATCGTCACTACACATTAAGCAGGTGACTGTTTACGAAGTTGCATTTGGCATCAGCTGTGCAGCATTTGAAAAATTTTCTGAAAGATCACCTTTCTTCCCAAATTTGTTTAGATCATTGAAACTGAGGTTTTCTGGGCTACAAAAAGTGAATAAAATTTCCTAAAAGAACCATAATAAAGTCTGGAAATTACTTTTGGCAGGGGTAAAGTTTTCATGAGGGACTTAAAAAGCCTTAAGTGTGTGTTTAGCTGGCTGTAAGGGAAGCCATGCACACTCCAGCAAAATAGAGCAATACACAAGGAAACATTTCTTGGCTCACAAAACATCCATTACTAATTTGGATAACTGGAACACAGAGTTACAGAGTTTATTTTCTGTCTATTCACCTGCTTGTCTGTCTGTCCATCTGTCTCTGTCTGTCTCTCTGTTTCTGTCTCTGTCTCTGCCTCTCTGTTTCTGTCTCTGTTTCTGTCTCTGTCTCTGTCTCTGTCTCTCTCTCTCTCTCTCTCTCTCTCTCTCTCTCTCTCTCTCTCTCTCCAAATATCTAGACTATTAGGTTGAATTACTCAGGGCCTTTGCCATAAACTACATCCCCACTCCTTTTTTAAGGAGTTTTGAGATAAGTTGCTATTAATTTCCTATGTTGACAAAGCTAGATTCTATGTTGCGTAGGTTGGGGTTTCATTTGCAGTCCTCCTGCCACAACCTGTCAGAGTGCTGGGGTTACAGTATATTATTTTTTTTTCTTGAAAATCTATGGCCTGCTGAGACACTTTCATCTCACCCTTAGCATTTTATTAATTTTTTAGGGTTTCTTGTGTTCCGTTCTTTCTCCTTTATTCCCTGATTCCTTGAATATGTTCTTGCTGTTGCTTTTTGTTACCAATCAATAAACAATTAGGTAATTATATTGCCTAAATATTTTCAGTGTTTCTTAATTTACATGGGTAGGGAACAAAGAAGCATAATACTCAGTCTATGAGCATAAATTCAAATTTTGTACTATAGGGTACAGATTCTGCTTTTACAATTGATGTGAAGCATGGTTTTCTGAAGATTGCAATTACTAGCAAAAGCCAAAGCCAGAAGCTTGCCTGGGGCAACCCCACAAGGTAGAAAAATTGCAAAGGTTGGTGGTAGTGACAAAATGTGGAGCCATCCATGGAAGGTCACAGAAGCCAAAAGGTGGTGTTCCCAGAAGAAAGTTATGAATCAGGAGCAGAAGCATACAGGAGCCATTCAGAAATGAATAAAGATTTTTCTTTCACTCACAATTGAATATAGAAAAGAAAACAGAGAAAATTTTACAGAGATTGAGTTAGATATTCAGCTACTACCGGTTAGGAGATAATGAAACTTAGATTTATAGAAATTCCCCGAGTATTGGCACTTACATGTGCCACTAATGTGCCAAGCATTTCATATACATTGTCTCATTTAATCCTTTTAACAACCTCATGGACTAGCTATTAAGGCCCTTTCATTTCTGAGGAAGTCTCCCAAGGTCGTACAGTTAGACAATGGTGGAATTTGGGTTTGTATCAAGGTCTGTAATCACAGAGGCCATGCATTTTCCAACTTATCTTTTATTTTTTCTTCTTCTTCTTTTAATGTATGTGGTACAGGGTCTCACTATGTAGCTCAGACTCACGGTGATCCTCCTGTTTTTAGACTCCTCGGCACTGGGATTACAGGCATGCAACACCACGCCCAGACTCAGTGGCTGGCTCAGCACTCCCAGGGGCAGGGCTGGCAGAGCATGTGGTGCTGAGGATCAAACCATGGTTCCTGTGCTTGCGTAAGCAGGTGCTTAGTCCACTCAGCTATCTTGCCAGCCCTTCCTATCCTCTCTTGATGGTGACCCAGTTACAGACTGATGAAGCCATGTCGTAGGTATTTACGTGTATCTCACAAGTGAGAGGCTGTTCTGTTATATCAATTTACATATCTTTCAGAGTTCTATGTGTGTATGACTGTTTTATTATTATTGTTATTTTTCTTCTAGTTCTCATAGAGCATGTCTTTAGAATTTCAAATCATGCATGACTCATTTCCTGATATATGCTGTCACAATGATTTCTATTATGAAAGTACTGAATGCAGCCTTTGGAAATGAAGACTTGTTCCACATGCACTATGGAATAATGCTTAAGCTTAAAAAAGAAGAAGAGGTGACCTTATTAACCCAATTCCTTCTACACAAAATTCCCACAAACTGTCAGCATCCCATAGGATTTCATTCACTTAACAGAGTAATGCTTTGCACAAACACATCTAGTTCAATAACATTGCAGGTAGCTATTGACAGTACCTTCTAGTTAGACAGTATTTATGTGCAAAGCTATAAAAGTCTTCTGGCACATAGGAGGACAATTGTAAATTCAGTGTTGCAGAATCACAAGGAAGCAATATGCAGTTTCATTCAAGAAGTAAAGTAGATGCATAGAGGCAGCACACATGCTGCTACCTGGGGGCTGCTCTTCTGAGTGACATTTGAGAAGAATACAGCACTTCCTTTCCAGTCCAAAAGCAAAGTAAGCCCTTTTCCATGAGGAGCAGCTACTGACTGGAGTTCTCATTAAAGTGAAATCCCTTTGGCACCACTGGTTTCAAAACACTTTTCTGGCAGAAAGTCATTCAAATGCATGTTACTGTTGTGCATTAGAACTATACCAAGCCCCACCTAATGGATGAAATGTTCCTGCAGGACCTTAACCACTGCTGACCTCCAGCAGTACACATAGTGTAAAACTTCCATTGGCATTGGCCATGAGCTGCTATTTTTATTTATTATCTTAGATATATAGGATTGTGGGCCCCTTATTAGTGGGGATGACATCTCATCTTACCTATATTATATTATAGTGTACCAGTGTGTTTTGCTTAAAGAAAGTGTTCAGAAGTGTGCATGATGCTGCTAACATAATGTTAGATGCTGAGCATTTGAAAATGCGAGTAATGGGGCTGGGGATATAGCTCTGTGGCACAAGTGCCTGTCAGGCAAGTGCAAGGTCATGAGTTTAAACCCCAGTCCCACAAATAAATAAATAAATTAATTAATTAATAAATAAATACAAATTAAGAAGTGGGAGTAATAAATGGGGACAGATGGGTCAATATCAATTCAATTCACTATTACTGGAACAAAACTTACTGCTCAGGGGCCACCAGCGTTGCTTTACACAGGAAAGGAAAGACACATTGTAGTAGAAAGTGCAATTTTAATTTAAATAAAATCACAACTCCATCACAGAGGTGAGTTAAGGGAAACAGGCCTAGGACTTGTCTATTGGTTGTGCGGTGTTGGAAAACAAGACGCATACCCATGTGTGACAGAGCTTCTCCAAGAAAGCAAGATCCAAGGGTCATCCTTCATGGATCTCTGATGTGGAAAGAGATTTGTAAAGCTACCCTTCTGGGTGGCTTACTCCAAGTTTTCCTCCACTCTATCAAGTATAGCCAGAAGGCTGGATTAGAGATCACAGAAGCTTAGATCCTCTGCCTACGGTGGGATGTCTTATTTTCTCCATCTGTCTGTGAGGCTTCCTAATCATCCTCTGTTGTTTTGGCTGTCTGATTTGACATATGGACCGCACATAGTAGCACAGAGACTTTTCTTTTGGCTGATCTCTCAATTATTAGCTTATGCTCAGTACTTTTAGGTAAGAGTTTGTTTTGTCAGTATCTTCTTTTTTTTGACAAGGTCTTGCTAACTTGTGAAGTTGCCTAGGCTAAGCCCAAAATTGCAGTCTTACTGCGTCAGCCTTCCAGAGTGCTAGGGACATAGGCATATGCCACCAGGCACGGTTTCTGCCAGTATCTTTGGCACTAAAAAGAACTACATTTATAAGTGGAGGTGGAAGAAAGGCATATTGGATGTAACAGGTACCAAAATGCAGTTAGGAGGAATACGCTCTAATGATATAAAGCGCAGTGGGATGGCTATAGCTTACAACAATTTATTTTAGTTTCTTATATTTTGCATAAAAATAGCTAGAAAAGTTTGGAAGCTCTCAACACAAAAAAATAATAAACGTTTCTGAAGACTGAAAACTACACATTTTAGCAAATTGTTGGGCTATACCCTAAAATAAGCAGTTATTAGATGAATCAAAAAATAAAAAGGTATATCTATCACATGCCCACCATAAATATCCTATATAATGCTTATATATATGAGTATATCTTCCAATAATATTCCAAGATTTTTTGTACTAAATATTGAAAACATGTCATCTGCACTGAACTGCATCTCTAGCCTTTTATTTTTAATTTTCAGACCAGGACCTATTAAGTCACTAAATCACCAAGGCCTGACCTGAATTTATAGTTCCTCCTGCCTCAGTCTCCCAGAGTGGTGGGGTTACAGATATGTACCCCTATATGCAGCACATGAATCTTTATAAAGAACAATACTTCCTCAAACTGTATCCCTACAGCAATTCCACATCTCTGGTAGGGTCATTTCAAATTTCTATCAGGAAGCAAGACCTTCAGTTAAATGAATATGAATAAATGTGGTTTCCCAAATCCTTGTCTACCTCCTGTAGTATTTTTCTTCTTTTTCTTATGGGAAAAAATTTAAACTTCTTTTCCGGTTTCCTCAGTGCAAGGAATCATGAGCAGCAACAACTCCTGCGACAAGGCAATGTGCAGGGTCCTGCATGGGAACCATCACAAGCGCCCAAAGTTTTTAGAGACTGTAGAGTTTCAGACCAGCTTGAAGAACTATGACCCTCAGAAGGGTAAGTTTCCTCAGGCTCAATCAGGCTGAAGTCCATGCCCTCCCCAAGTTCCCCGTGTGTGTCCTGGAGGAACAGCAGCACTATGATGAGGTCAGGATCCTCCACATGGACACCAAGTCGCTGAAGAAACTCAACAAGAATAAGAAGCAGATGAAAAAGCTGGCCAAAAAGTACGATTCCTTTCTGGCCTCAGAGTCTCTGATCAAGCGGATCCCACAAAACCTGGGCCCTGGCCTCAATAAAGCTGGCAAGTTAACTCCCCTGCTGAACCACAATGAAAACATGGTGGCCAGAGTTGATGAAGTAAAGTTGATGATTAAGTTCCAGATGAAGAAAGTCCTGTGTCTGGCTGTGGCTCCTGGTCATGTGAAGGTGACAGATGATGAGCATGTGTACAACATCCATCTGGCCACCACCTTCCTGGTGTGACTGCTCAAGAAGAATTGGCAGAATGTCTAGGCCCTATACATCAAGAGCACCATGGGCAAATCCCAGCGCCTGTATTAGGGCACATCCTAGTAAATAGTACCACTACCCCTCAAAAAATTAAATACAAGAAAGGCACAGGAAGTAATTAACAAACACTAAAGTACAAACAAAACATAAAAAATTTATCATTTATATCAGGTTTTTTAAATAAATGAAAAAATTACTTACAGACTCAAAGATGTCTTTGTACTCCTCCAAGGCTACTTACCTTCTTTCTTTCACTATCATGAATTTATGAAGATATTTGAAGTTTATATACTTGCAATTTCATCACATATATATGTATTGTATGCTTAATGTCTATTTGTGTATTTACATAAATGGAATCATACTATATACATAATTGTACAATTTGCTTTATTTCAATAAAATGAAATAGATGATTCATTTAGAACAGTCAAATAGTATTTTCTATATGAGTATATTCCCATTTGATGAATATTAAATTGGTACTGCTTTTTACTATCACAATAACCATGATATATATTTCAACCTTTCTATTAATACCAAGTTGCACTTATCCCAGTTCTTACTTCCATTAGGAATGTTGAACGTTGCTATTTTTCCAGAGAGCCATCAGCACTTAATATTTTCTGACTTTTAATTTTCACTGCTCTGATAGGTGTGAAATAGAATCTAATTTTGTGTTTTTTTTTCATTTTGCTTATTACCTGTGAGTCAGGAATCCTTCATACATTTATTGGCTATTTCTATCCTTTCATCCATGGATTTCCTGTGCATATCATTTATCCATCTTTTTCTGATTTGTTAACTTTGAATCAATATTATACAGAATCTTTAAGTATTCTGGAAACCAATCATAGGATAGATGCATTGTAAATGTATTCTCACAAATGATTGTTCAATACTCAATGTTATTTGTAATATATTCTTTATTCTGACATCTTAAATTCTAGCATAGTCTAGTTTATCAATATTTTTTTGTGAGCTGTGGTTTTTATGACCTATGCCAAGGACATGAAGTTATTCTTTTAATCTTTTCATAAATGTTTTAAAAGCCTAATTTTCACATTAACATACATCGTTTTGAGGGTTTTTTTTCTAATGGTATTAGATAAAATATTGTTTTCTGAAAGGACCATATGGGTAGTTATGATTTACCTAGGGATTTATGAGGAAGTTATATCTGTATTAATTTTCATTTAGCTGGTCTGATTTTGGGTTTTGTCTACTCATCTATCACATTCCATTCATTCTCATGCTAATAGCAAGGATGAGCTCACTAACTTTTGTATCTTCTTTTGTATCTGTTGATTACTCTCTCACAGTAATGGTGAGGCATTATCTCTCCCAAATCTACTGGATTTGTTTTTTTCTTTGTTTGTTTGATTTCTTGAGTACAGGGGATTAAACATAGGAGCACTCTACCTTTCACCAACATCTTCAAATCTTTTATTTTTTTATTTTGAAGTAATGTTTCACTAAATTTCTTGGGCTGACCTCAAATTCTTCTGATCCTCCTGCCTCACGCAGTCTTCTGAGTAGCTGGAATTACAGGTGTACATCACGGTTCCTGCCATCTGTGAATTTTAAGATAAGCCCATCTGCAGTGAGAATTGTCTCCTGTGAAAATTAGAGATATTACTTTAAGTTTCCACATCAGTTCTTAGAAGAATCTCTTTATTTGGATTTTCGGTACCACATGGATAATGCTAGTTGAAACTCTACAGTGTTGTTGTTCTTAATTTTAAATGGAATGTTACTATGCAGTCTAGGCTAGCTTTGAAATCATAATACAGGCTAGGCTGCCCTTAAACTTGGTAATCCTACAGCCCAAGCTCCAGAATTCTGGAACTGCAAGAATAGTTTACAGTTTGTGATTTGCATTAATAATAAGTACATTGTGGCTTCCAATTCTCTTTTTGTTTTTAACACATTGAGTAGAGTTTTTCTATTTTTCAGTGCTGGTACTTACTTTTTTTGATATCTTATCAAACTCTGTGCAATGTCTTTGTCTGCTTATATAGCTGAAAATAATTCTCATATTTTTAAGTCAATCTCTTTTGCTAGAAATCTTTCTCCTTTCTCCTAAATACTAACTCTAAACTTCCCTTCATTGAATTTTAAACAGCACCCAATGGTTATTCCTGCTCCTTTTGTCCTAAGGCATCGTAAAGAAAACAACCAAAGTCTAGAAGATCACCAAGGCCTTATGTGAGAGTATAGGCAGCAGGGTACTGGCACTATGAGAGATCCAGTGGAAGGCACTAAAAGCACGGATGTCTTGTTTTAAATTCTAAAAGGCTGAGTTAACATGCCCATTCACCCTCCTTTTTTTCCTATTTCTGCTGCTATATTTGACCAGTGTGCAATGCTTTTTCTATTACCTTGATAAATTTGTTGGCACAGACTTGCACTAAACAAAACTTCCTATGATCTTTTCTTTACTAGTTAGGACTTAGTGTACTCTTGGCAATTCCTTCCTCATCATACATAACATCTTGGGCTATCATTGGCCCACTGAACTACACCATCTGGAAAACTAGCCAGGAGGACACTGATAAACTTTAGGAGAACTCACTCAAGAGTGAGCCAAAGAAATTTATTGTACAACAGCCCAAGGACATCACCAGATATCAAAGGCATAGTAGCCGAGAAATCTTCGGAGACCTCAACAGAAACAGAGAATCAGTAACACAGCCAGCAAGAAAGGTAAATCCCTAGCTACCTGAGCAAACCCTCTCTGTGTCCTTTGTTGGGTGAAAAATGGACTTCAGGGAGGAGTGGCAAAACAAACTGGGAAACAAAAAGACCATATAGGGGATCACAGGAACCCCACAGATCTTTCAGATTCATATCTTGTTGATGACATACTTAAGTGAAGGAAATGGAGAAGTCTGCCCATAGGCAAATGCTTTGACATAGCTATACATGATAGAGGACAAGGAGATGTGGACGCGGCCTGCCTAAATCATAATTTTTCTCTATGGTATAGGTGGTTACTTGTTCTGGCTTATGAAGCTCTTTGTGTAGGGCCAAGTGTGTTTGTGCTTCCCTGTTAGTCATGGGCTCACAAGTGCTTCCTTTCTATAGGCCTTAGTTTCTTTCCTTTTCCCTTTTTAATACTCCTTCCTACTCAGGGTTTTGTCTATCAAAGTGTTCCATTTGTTTAGTGGTTGGTTCTGATAACTCAAAAAACAGAGAGCACAGGTATGTGTATCCCTGCCTGAGAAGAGAAAGAGCTAACTTTAGTTGATTGGTCTCCTCTGTGTCTTAAATCCTATCTAGAGCTGTTGCTTCCTGAAATGGTTTGCTAATATTGGTTTGTTTGCTTTTTTTCTGTTTTTCTTTTATTGTGATAACTGTGGCTTTAAATTCATGCTGCTGTCTAAAAGGATGTTGTCTTAGTTACTTTTCTCATTGCTCAAGACAAACAACTGATGCTCAAAGTTAAAGGTTTACTGGACTCAGAGTTTGTAGAAGTTTTAGTCCATAGTTGTCTGATTCCAAGCCAGGGTGGGATTGCAGAGGGGCATCACAGTGGAGAAACATTTCATGGCAGGCTGAAGGCAGCAAAGGCAGAAAGTGACAAGTGACAAGCACTCTGAGCAGCTCTCTTTCTATCCCTTATATTTTATTCAGGCTATATGCCCTTAGGGCAGATAACACACACCCACGGTGGGTCTTCCCGTCATCCACTCCCAGAACAATGTCAGACTAATCAGCAGATTAATTTAGTAATCACATACCCTTGATCCAAGCATCACACAATTTAGATCCACCTACCTCTTAGAAGTCCCACCTATCACTGCATGAGGCTTTGGAGGAAAATATGGATACAAGCCATAACAGATGGGTAACATGCATTCGAAGACTAAATTTACATAGTGCTTGACTTTTATTTTGAGATTTTTAGTCACTAAACGTGTATGCTCTGTGGCTTAAAGTTTTTCTAGGGGTATATCTTATTCCTTTTGTTTAGACTGCCAGTTAATAGACTATCATCTATGAACATAAAATATCATCTTCTCCACCAGAGGGTCAGAGAGCCTTATCTGTGGGGAAATCCCTTAGCATTTGTGGTTTTTCTTTGCAAGGCAATTGCTATCATTCCAAACTAGCATGTTAGGTGTTCTCAAGACTTACTGATACACAGCTAGGGGAACGTCCTAGTTGTGTACTCTGTATGGCATCTGTGGACATAAGGGGCATTCTAAGATTTCAAAGGGAAAGTACCACATACCTAGGCAGGGCCACAAGCGAGTATAGCTCTATCAGTATACACTTTGATAAAAACTAAAATTGGTTATAGAGAATGTCCTATCACATTTCCGTGTAAATATAACTCACGGAAAGATCTACTGGGCTTCTATGACTTAATCCCAAGAAATTCAGCCTAACTAGGTCACACTTCTGGTGCTAAAAGGCTGAATGCCCTGTGAGGTACCGCCAAAGGGGACTGCCAAGACTGCAAGACGTAATTTTCATTTCTTCTATCTCAGCGAGAAACAGCTTCATTTATTCCTTCTGAATTCTCACTCAAGTCTCTTCTAAACCACTGAGAAAAGTTCCATCCTAAGATCCTTAAATTTTTTATTTTATTACACAGTGTGTAGGTGTGTAATTAAAAATGACCTAATTATTCACTTGCAGAAAAGGAGATATGGGCATCTGCTAGCAGCCTGACTTGTAATGACATAGTTCAATTATATGTTTACTGTAAAAAAACCAAAAATGGTCAGAGGGGCCTTACACTCAAGTCTTTATTACCCTATATTTGTGGTCTGACCTATAATGTAGAAGGAATTAGTCTTCAGGACTTACTCCTCTCAATTCCCCCTTTCCACAGGCTACCTTCCCAACAACCTGTGCAGTCAGTACCCTCAGGACATAAAGGCCATCTCTGAGTCCATACCCTACTAGGTCTGAGTTTATAATAGCATCCCAGATTCATACACTTGAATTCTGAGTCAAGAGGGAGCTAGGTTATCATAAAACAGCACTTTATTAGTCAGCTCCACATATTAAGAAAGAGCTCCAAAACCTCCATCTGGGCCCCCTAACCAAAATAAACCAGCTAGCCAATAAAACTGGTTTTCTGTTAGTAAGCACAATAAAGTAGAAGACAAACAAGAACTAGATAAAGAGCTTGGCATGGGTTACACACACCTATAATTTCAGTTTTCAGACTATACTGCACAGTGAATTCCAGG
>PVJA010045778.1:0-15462 GCA_004027025.1 Myocastor coypus | reverse complement strand
AGAGAAAAGAAACAGGTCACATTTAAAGGAAAACCCATCCGAATAACAGCAGATTTCTCTTCACAAACCATGAAAGCAAGAAGAGCATGGAGCAGAGTGCTTCAAGTCCTCCATGAAAACAATTTTCAGCCCAGACTATTGTACCCGGCAAAACTCTCCTTCAAGTATGAGGGAGAAGTGAAATATTTCCATAATAAAGTAGACTCTATATTAATGTGATATAACAAGTGAACTATATAAGTAATTATGATAAATAGAAATTTCTGGAGCTGGAGAGTTGGCTCAGTGACACAGTGCTTGCCTGGCAAGTGCAAGATCCAGAGTTCTATTCTTGGTACCAAAAAAAAAAGCTGAGCTGAAATTTCTCCCCAGTGACCCAGCTTTCTTCCTTTGCTTACTTGTATTCACAAGTGCCTATGCATATAAAAGCATATATGTATTTTTTGTTTTTCAGATTTTTATAAACTATATGTTATAATTTTCATTAGAGCATAGTTCTTCATATAGAATTATAGTTTTTATTTTGTACCTATATATTTTTAAATGAAAATAGTGGAAATACTATACACTTTATACTATGTTTCATTTACTATACCTTGAGCTCATTTCATATATGCATAATTTCTGTATCCTTTAAATAATTTCATATTGAAACATTATATTATTCTTTACTGATGTTTTCCCAATATTTTGCCATTACTATTGATGACACCTGTGTACTCCAATGGAATTATTGGGTCAAAGAGAAATCACATTTTAAATTGTGATAGCCTTCACTAGGCTGTGCTCCACACAGTTTACCAGTGCTATAAAAAAATATGAAATGTATTGATAAACTTTCCAGATCAGGGAAGACTAAGGTGAAGCAGCAAATTCTCATATCATAGCTGCAGTTACTAAGTAAAAGACGTATTGGAAGATTTTCAACTAAGCAATTCAAGATACTCACTAATCCAAGATAAACCACAGTGAGTGACAATAATAAGTTTTTTTTTTTTTTTTTTTTTTTTTTTTGTCTTTTTGAGGCAGGGTCTCGCTATGCAGTTCAGGCTGGCCTTGAGCTCACTTTTGTAGCCTAGGCTGTTCTTGAACTCACACCAATCCTCCTACCTCAGCCTCCCGAGTGGGGGATTACAAGCGTGCGCCACCACGCCCAGCAATAATAAGCATTTTAGCAGGGTTTCCCAATATCCTGCATACTCTAAGTCAAGGTAATGATTTTTCTTTAACATTTACAGCCTATTTAACTTCTAAGAGGACTTAGATTGATTACAAATTAAAATAAGGCAAAGAGGATTAATGAAAACCATGTAAATAAAACTAAAAGATTAGATATTATGGCAGATGTTGCAGTCATATACTACCCTCCAAGGATAGCTGCCTTTCTTCCTGGTTTGCATGTATCATGCCACCTAGCAAGAGATGGAACTTCATTTGCCTGCCCCTTAAATCAGGGAGAGGGGGGGTCTTTCAATTTGCTCTAACAAGCTATGTGTGGTAAGAATGATATTCTTAAACTTCAGAAACTAGCAGGACTGAGAGGGTCCCCATTCTCCCACTTAGAAGTCAGAGTTCAAGTAAGAAATCCAAATATACCAATACCACAATTCCAAGCCGGAGGCCATATATAGGCACACTAAAGTATAAGACAAGAGGGAAGCCATAGGCTCACCAGCCTACCTTAGCCACCACCTAAGTAATTCCAGCTAAAGCAAACCCCTGACACACACAATTGCAAAAGTAATGAATCACTGTTTTAAGCCACAAACTTCTGCAGTGATTGTTATATAGCAAAAGCAACTGAAACATATTATGAAGCTTCTGAAATCATCAGACTACACAGTCAAATTTGAGTCTACATTTTCCAGGTCATAAGTTTCCCTGTCTAGAAAAAAAAAAAAAAAAAAACATGTAAATTTTGTACCTGAACTGTATGAATTTTCACAAAGAACAATGGACCCAGTGGACTATATTTTCAAATATGATTTTAGAAAATATACATCATTCAAATTATATTTCTTATAGGCAGATTCTTTACAAACAGATGGTATCATTAAATCAGAAACAAGCACAGGCATTTTCATGTCAAGAAAGACCAAGGTGAAAGGACATTAACATTTTTGTTTTCTTAAGATACAATATAAGAAAAACTGGATGATATATAATTAAGATATTCATTAGACTTTCTTATATTTGAGGTTTTAAGTGAGCTTTTGACAAGCACTAAATACCTGTCAGCCTCTCATTAAATCTTTAATAATAACATACAAAATATTCTTGAGTCAGTTAAAGTTATAATCATATATATTAAGAGCCCCAAAATCCCATAAAAATACTCTGTTTTTCACGCCTGCATCTAGTAATCTGAGCAACTACTTTGAAGGTAATACTATGTAATATAATAAGCACTGTTAATTTCTTATCATCTTGTTTTGAAATTTTGTATCTTTTTTTTTCTCTTTAAAATAATAATAATGAAAAAAAAAAAAAAAAAGGAAGCCGGGCGTGGTGGCTCACGCCTGTGATCCCAGCACTTGGGAGGCTGAGGCAGGAGGATTGGTGCGAGTTCGAGACCAGCCTGGGCTACAAAAGTGAGCTCAAGGCCAGCCTGAACTGCATAGTGAGACCCTGTCTCAAAAAGACAAAAAAATAAAATAAAATTTAAAAAAAGGGGCCCGGCGGGATGGTTCAGTGGTCTAATGCACCTGCATGGGAAAGCTTGGGTGGCTTCAGGGACCACGATTCCATCCCTGGCACCACATGCTGTGCCAGTCCTGCCCTCGGAGTGGGCTGAGCAAAGCCATAAAAATGGGTGAATAAATAAAGGTTCTGAAACAAGAAAAAAATAAATAAATAAAATTTTTAAAAATTCTTTAAAAAAATAAATAAAATAAAAACAGTTGAACTTCATGTTAGAGAAAAGATCTTCAAGTAAGGAGACAATTGTATAAAAAAATTGATGGCTAAAACTAGTTAAGCATGAAGACTAAAATTATTACATATGGATTATAAACCCAAATGCAACGTGGAACTGTAAACTAATCTAAAAAAATTAATTTATATGATTTTTAAGCTGTCAAAATGTATGCCAAATAGTTAGTGTGCTGGGAAAATAAATGTTGTTTTATTTTTTCCTTTTTTTTTTTTTTTCTATTCATGTATTTGGTACACAGTCTCACTATGCAGCTCAGACTCATAGTGATCTTCCTGTTTTCAGACTCCCCAACACTGGGATTACAGGCATGCACCACCATGTCCAGACTGCTACCCCTGCTCAGCATGCCCCGGGGCATGGCCAGCATGGTATGTGGTACCAGGGATGGAACCCTAGTCTCTGCATTTGCCTAAGCAGGCATTTAGTCTGCTGAGCTATATTTCCAGCCTTAATACTGTTTTATTTTTGTCATGTAATATAAAGACACATTGCTAAGTCAAATGTTTGTTATACAAAAGTGTTTTATCACTGTGGGCAGGACAAGAACAGTAACAATATCGAAATACCAATCTGACAATATTGGGAAGTGGTACAGTTTCCTTTTTAAAAAAAAAAAAAAAAAACTAACAAGTCTGTAATTTTAATACTCACAATGTAAGAAGAAAATTCAGTAAATATATCTTACTGACTGGGAAAAAACAGTAATTACTTAACTAGAGAGAGTTCATATAAGTCAATTTGTCAGAGTTGTGGAGAAAGAACTCTCCATGTTTCTAGAATGGGAAATATGGAAAAACAAGAAAAAGTACAAAAGAAAAATACCAAGGAAGTATTAAAATTTGCGTAAACTGGTCAAATTCCCAATTATTAAGATCCAAACTGAGTAAAAAATTATTCTCTAATCCAAGATATTCACATTTGTATAAAACTAAGGTCAAAGGAGTTTAAAGGTATTAGACACACTTAAGGTCACAGAAATGGGGAGTAACATGTTCATTAGGCACAAAAAGATGAATATAAGAAATTTCACATTTAAAAGACTATGACATTCAAATGCAAGAGTTTTGTTCAGTATCTTGATATGAGCGGTAGTTTTATTGTTGTAAACTAATATAAACACATTTTAAAACATTTAAAATAAGTGTAATTTTATTTACTTAAAAATGATTGAGTAACCTTTCAATTAAAGAGAATATATTTAGTAAAAATACAAAACAGAAAACCTAGGAACATTATAGAACCTCCTTCTCTCTTCTCATCACAACATCCATTTGCTCTTCTTAATGCCACATTTTTAATATATCTAGTGTTTAGTTCTTCAGCTCTATCTCTACTGCTACTATCTTAATTTGTGATCTCATCACTAGACCACCAAAAGGAACCAATTCTCTCTGTCACCAATAATGTATCGTTCTAATCCATGTACTTTATCCCTCAAAAGACAGCTCTATTTCAACCATGTTTCTCACTCCCAGATCTCCAAATGACTCTTTTTAATAAACACCTACTCTTATTTTACAACCATTTGCCTTGGTTAAGGATGTAATCAATTCTCTATTTAAAATTATTAGTGACACTTATTTTAGAACTCTACTGTAGTATAGTAACTTTTACTTGACCCTAAATTTTTCTGTTTGTTGATTCTCTGTTACAGTATTGGCCTTCTTGAAGCATTTGAATATTCTTATCTATGTACTCAGGATTCTATTACATTTCACTAGCTCTGGATACAGCTCAGGCAGGGAAAAATACTCTTATTGTGGCCCACGCAAAACCAGCACAGAGGCTCAGGGAATCTGCTGGTGCACTGATCCACAGTCTGAGAATGTAGGTAGATAACTGGCAGCTACACAGTCCTGGTAAGTGCAGCCCAAGTATAACAACAACATGCAGACACCTAGACCCATAGGCAGCCATGTGTCCTTGTGAGTCCAGCCCACATGGACCACCAGCACAGAGGATCTGCTGATGGATGCCTGTCCCACTGTTTGAGAACATAAGTGAAGGCCAGGCAGCTACAGGGAACTGCTGAGTCCTGACTGACTGCACACACGACCCCTGCAGAAGCACAGAAGATATGCGGGAGCAATATCCCAACATCTGAGGGAAAGGATGGCCACAGGGTAGATGTGGGAGTCTCACCCACATCCACCATCTGCCCAGAAGTTTTGCTGAGCTTGCGCTGATGGTCCCCCACACCAGTCACCACAACTCTGATGAGTCTAACCCTGCCCCCACCCAACAAAGTGGGAACCTTACTGATCTGCAGTCCACATGGCTCCCACCACTACTGAGTCCAAGTGATAACTGATAGCTTCAAAAATGCCAAAACAGGAGCAAAATGCAATCTCAGCCCTCTAGCCCACCCAAAACAAGTCCAGGAAACAAAGACATAGAATTTGGAAATCACACCCCTGAAATTTCTGAAATGATAAGTGAAGCAAACAAACAACTCTATCAGGCTACTGGAAAATCAAATTAGAAATAATCTCTCAGGTCATAAAAAGAAAGGACAACAATCATGAAAGAGTTGCTCAGTTCATCTAAAGAAGAAATAGATTTTTAAAAAGATAATAAAAATAATGGAAACACAATGAACAATATATGAAAGAATTAGAATGCATGAAAAATTCAAACAGATACCCAAGAAATTAGAAATTCCATTGAAAGCTGGCAAAACTGCTTGAACAAAACTGAAGATAGACCGTCAGAACTTGTAGATAGTAGTTCAGCAAATTAACACAAGATGAAGAAAAAAAAAAAAGACAAATAGGTGTCAATGAAACAACAGGAACTAGCACAAATGACATAAAAAGACTATCTTCAGAAGTAGTAACAGAAAATCTTCCAGTATGAGAAAAGATTCTTGCATACACTTAAACAGAACTCCAATTAGCCATACTCAAAGTAAATCTGCACCAAGATGCATAATAAAGATTGCAAAAATTCAGCAAAAGAGCAGAATATTAAAAGCTATTACATCAGATTGCTTATAATGGAAAGCCCATCAGAATCACAGCAGATTTCACAATGTAGACTATCAAATCAAGAAGAGCTTGGAATGAGATATTTCAAGTCCTAAAAGAAATAACTTCCAATTCAGATTGACATACTATCTATCAAATTTAATGGAGCGATAAGATTCTTCCATGATAAAAAACAACTGAAGAAATTTATGACCATCAAACTAACCCTACAATCAATGCTGATAAATATTCTAGAAAGAGACAGAAACTTTAAGGACAACAGCAGAAAGCAACCACCAAGTAGAGCAAACAAACAGGGGAAAAGTAGGGAAACTACAAAGAGAAAATAACATGACAAAGATAAGGCAGTAATGCCAGCTATAATGATGATTATCAATGTAAATGGCCTCAATTCTCCAAAAGAAGCAAACTAGCACAATGGATCAAGAAACAAAATTCAACAGCATTCTGTATAAAAGACATACACTTAACTCCAAAGGAAATTTATAGATAGAAAATCAAAGGAGGGGAAACAATACTTCATGCCACAGGAACCCAGAAAAAAGCAGGGGTAGCTACTGTTTTCTGACATCAACTTCAAATCAAGAATGATTAAAAGAGATAAGATCACTACATACTTGCAAGGGGAAAACTACAAGAGGAAGAGATAACAGTCATAAATATACATGCACCACATGTAAGAGCACTCAACCACATTAGACAAATTTTAACAGACATAAAAAAATCAAATGAGAAATAAATAACACAATTGTAATGGGGGACTTCAACACACCATTGTTACAAAGAGATAAATCAATTAGGCAAAAAAATAAGCAAAGATATAACAGAACTAAATCAAACTTGTGAAGTAATGGACTCAGTAGAGCTTCAAAGAGTGTTCCACTTAGTAAAATCACAATACACATTCTTCTCAGCTGCCCTCCAGAGATTCTCCAAAATAGATGATCTACTAGCGCATGGAACATGATTAAGAAAATGCAGGGGCCCGGTAGGATGGCTCAGTGGTCTAAAGTGCCTGCTTAGGAAAGCTTAGGCAGCTGCAGGGAACGCAGTTCAATCCCTGGCACCATGTGCTGTGCCAGCCCTGCCCTCAGGGCAGGCTGAGCCGGCCATAACAATAAATAAACAAACAAACAAAAGTTCTGAAACAAGAAAAAAAATAAAATTAAATTAAAAAATTTTTTAAAAGAAGAAAATGCAAAGGAACTGACATTATCCCAAGCATATTATCTGAAATTATCCCAAGCATATTTCATTTACAATGAAACTGTAAATTATTGACAAAACCATAAAGCACCACATACAATGAAATAAAATAACACCTCGTGAACAACTAGTGGGTCACAGATAATATTAAAAAAGGAATTAAACAATATTTACAATCAAATGGAAATGCAGATACAACTTACCTCAACCTGTGGGATACAATGAAGGCTTCCGTCAGTGGAAAATTTATAGTGGTAAATTCTCACATCAGAATAAGCCCAAATAAACTATCTATGCTATACTTCAAGATCCTAGAAAAATGATAGCAAGTCAAGCTCAAAATTTAAAGAAAGTAGTAAGGTATAAAGATCACAGCAGAAATCAATGCAATAAAGATGAAAAATACAAAAACATAAAGAAGTCCTGGTTCTTTGAAAGGATAAATAAAATTGATAAAAGGCAAGAAAAAAATTCAAATTCATGCAATAAGGAATGAAAAGGTTGAAATCACTGCAGACCCTATAGAAATTCAAAAGATCATCAATATCTACTTCCAAAATCTTTACTCTTACAGGATGGAAAACACAGAACAAATGGACAGATTCCTAGATACATATGAATTGCCAAAGATGAGTCAACAAGATATAAAAACTCTGAATATCCAAATGGCAATAAATGAAACTCAGATGGAATAAAAAAAAAAAAAATCTTAGCAACAACAAAAAGTACACGTCCTGATGGATTTAGAACTGAATTCTACAAAAAAAAAAAAAAATTTTAAGATTTAATGCCAACTCTTCTCAAACTCTTCAAAGAAATTGAAAGCAAAGCAACTTTCCCAAACTCATTCCTGGAGGCAAGCATTATTCTGATACTAAAACCACAGAAAGACTGAACCAAAAAAGAGAACTACAGGTGAATCTCTCTAGTGAACATAGATGAAAAATCCTCAACATGATACTAGCAAACAGAATGCAGCAAATAATCAAGAAGATTATACATCACAACCAAGTGGGATTCATCCCAGGAACATAGGGGTGGTTCCACATGTGCAAATGAATAAATGTAATGTACAACATTAACAGAGCCAAAACCAAAGAACACATGATCCTCTTAACAGATGCAGAAAAAGCTTTTGACAAATTCCAACAATCATTCAGGATTTAAAAAAAGAAAACACTATAAAAAAGCACAACAGATGGCCTATATCTCAACCTGATAAAAGCCAGGTATGAGAAACATCATATTATTTTTTTGTTTGTTTTTTTGAGACAGGGTCTCACTATGCAGTTCAGGCTGGCCTTAAGCTCACTTTTGTAGCCCAGGCTGGTCATGAACTCACACCGATCCTCCTGCCTCAGCCTCCCGAGTGCTGGGATTACAGGTGTACGCCACCACGGCCGGCTGAGAAACATCATATTAAATGGACAAAAACTGAAAGTCTTCACTTTAAAATCAGGAACAAGGGCTGGGGAGATAGCTCCGAGGCACAAGTGCCTGCTGGGCAAGTGCAAGGTCATGAGTTCAAACCCTGGTCCTACAAAAAATAAATAAATAAATAAATAAAATCAGGAACAAGCCGGGCGTGGTAGCTCACGCCTGTAATCCCAGCATTTGGGAGGCTGAGGCAGGAGGATTGGTGCGAGTTCCAGACCAGCCTGGGCTACAAAAGTGAGCTCAGGACCAGCCTCAACTGCATAGCGAGACCCTGTCTCAAAAAATAAATAAATAAATAAATAAATAAATAAATAAATAAATTTTAAAAATCAGGAACAAGATAAGGATGTCTACTGTCACCATTCTTATTCAACACCGTTCTGGAAATATTAGCTAGAGCAATTAGACAAGAGAAAAATAAAAGGAATAATGATTAAAAAGAAAAAAGTAAAATTATTGTTTACAGATACTCTATGCTGAAGACTCCAAAAACGCCACTAAGAGATGTATAGGTTAATAAGCAAAATCAGATACCAAGTCAACACTCAAAAATCAAAAGCATTCTTGATTGCTACAAAATCACCAAGAGAGAAATTTGGGAAACCACCACGCCTTTCATAATAGCACTGAAAAAAATGAAATACATAAGAGTCAATTTCACAAAGGCAATAAGAGATTTTCTTTAATCTTAAGAGGAAAAAAGCAAAAGTAACAAAGACAAAAACAAAGCAACATACAACAATAAAAATGTCACAGAATTTGAAAACAATAGAAAATTAACAATGGTTGCTATATTTCATATTATTATCAAATTTGTTGCTTAGATTACCATATATAGTCATTTTTTGCCCTCTTTTTCTTTTCTTAATTTCTTACAACTTTTCCCCCAATTTCGCATGCATATATCTGGTAATCTAAATAACTAAATTAAAGACAACACTATGCAATACAACAAATGATGTCAAATTCATATTATTTTGTTTAATGAAATTCTGTATGATTCCTAATTTATTTTTGGAACTGGGTATCTAATTTATAATTTCTTTTATTACTTTTTAAATTCTTTTTAGAAATATATTCATATTACTTGCAGTAGGAATAGAAGAGGGACAGAATAATCCACTAGACATCTTCAATATATGGCCTTCATTATGCTGAGTGCTTCCAGGAGGGTAGACCTTACTCCTACATGCAGCTTTCATGTAGAAACCCATTTTCAGGTTGAACCTTTCTAGTAGAACATACAGAGGTTAAGGTGCCTGATTGCTCTTGTTGTAGCAGTGGTAACAAATCATCCTGGAACCTTTATTGCTCTCATTCATATCCCACCTCTGGATATGAATATGATCCACAGGGCCTCCTATCTATTTTCAAAAATTCTTCAGTTTTTTTATTTACCAAGAGAGGGATTTTCCCCTCCCACTTATTTCCCTCTAACACTGAAGATATAATCCAGAGTCTCTGCACTGAGCTACATCCCAGTCTTTTTTTATTTTTTATTTTGCAACAGTGTCTCACTGAGTTGATAAATTCAATCACAACCTGGGTAACTTGTCATTATTTTGCTTCAGTGTCACAGTTGTGGAATTACCAAGTGCACCATGATTCCTAGCATCCCTTTCTGGTATCTGTGTATGGCTACAAGTACTGTGTATTTTTCTACTATATCTACAGGTTTTGTGAAGAAAAGCAAAACATTAGTGAACTGTTCTTCTTGAAATTGTCCAGAATAATTTTTCTAATATGCAAATAACATAAATTTTTATCTACCTAGACTGCCTATTTTTCATAAATTACACACTATACCTTTATAGACATGGATGAGGTTAAAATTTTTAGTCTGCCTAGTATGTCTTCCTTTGTAAACTTATTTAGCTAGTCAAAAAAGATCCACTTCATCTTTGTACCACCATAATGTAAGTCTTTATTGCCCTATATTTTCTTTTTTTTTTTCTTCCTCTTCTAGACTGTAATCTCCCAGTCTATGTCTTCTCTGTGTTTTACTTCTTGGAGGCTAAAAGAAACCTATACATGCCAAATAAATGTTTTCTGGATAAATTTTTTAAATCAATGAATCTAAAGGAGTTAGAAATGGGCAGTTTATTTAACTATTCTACAAAGGAAGATGTACACAGACATTTAGAGGGGTTAAGAAAGATCTGAAAATTGAACAACCACAGATTTTTAAATTGAAAATGTTTTTATGCAGCAAGATCTTGCTATGGTATTCAAGCTGGTCTTGACCTATGTAGCCCTAGCTGGTCTCAAATACATAGCAATTCTCCTGCCTTAGCCTCCCAAGTTCGGGGATTACAAGTATACATTACCACACACTGTTAAATTGGGGAAAAAAAAACTTACCAATGGTAAATCCAAATTGTAATGTTACATATTAGAGAACAGGGTCCTAAAGAAATAAACCAACCTGCTCAAGCTTAGAATTTCCAATAGAATATGGATTAAAACCCAGGTATTGCAAAGTTCAATTAACCTTATGGATTTATTCTATTACTGTTCACATCTTTTGAGGATTTGGCAAGGATAATACAATCTTAACAGTTAAGTACTACCTGAAAATAAAAGTTCACCCAAAATAAACACTCACCTAGATTTTATATATAAGCATTCTGCCAGGCCTGAGGAGTGCTTTTGAATCAGATACTAGTGCTCAAACTAGAGATTTTTCCAAGTGAGCAATAATATACAAAGACATAAGCCTTGCTCCTTTTATGGGCACAGTCTGTAATTTAATTATCTATCCTAAAAGCAAACATACAAATGTCATTTGATAGCAGTATAAATTTCCCAGATTTGACTATATGTGGGCTTACAAGGAAAAAAATTAGATTTTGCTATTTTTTGGTAATAAACTCTTCCTTCCACCATCTTGGAAACAAAAAGTTAGCAAGATGCAAAATCAGAATCAAAATAGAATTATCATTACGGTAGTTTCCAATTGAGGAGTCCATCCTGGTCACTCTACATATTCTTGCATTATGACATGATGCTATAAGATCATTTCTCATTATATGGTTATAACACCACTGACGTGAGCCTATAAAGAAATTCAACTCCTGATGCCCAATAAAGCAATTATGTGGATAAACCTAAGTAAGTCAGCTGGCCATGGCCCACAAAGGTACCTGGGAAAACCCTGGATCTTGATGGGTGTCTCATTCAAGTCCACCAGTACAATAGGACACCATCACAGCCAACAGACACTGATAACTGATGTACCTGGCATAGAAACAATACTGAGACACAACAAACATGGGAGGAAAATGTAAGGATGCTTTCAAAGAAAAACAGTAACTTCAGGAAAAGATCTCAAAGAAAAGGAAATAAGTAAACTGCCTGAAAAAGAACTGAAAATAAGTATTTTCATAAATCTCAACAAGATACAAAAATATAGACCAAAATTAAATGAAATTAGAAATAAATGAGAAATTCAGTAGATACAGTGATCATAAAAAGAACCAGACAAAAATCTTGGCACTGAAGAATTCAATAAGCCAGGTGTAGTAATACATACCTGTACTCCCAGTACTTGGGAAGCTGAGGCAGAAGTATCATTGGGAAATCAAGAACTCCCTGAGCTATAAAGTGAGTTCAAGCCCAGCCTGAACTGCACAGCAAGACCCTGTCTCAAAAAGACAGAAAAGAAAAAAACACAAAACCCTCAATAAATGAAATAAAAAAAAAAAAAAAAAAAAAAAAAAAAAAAAAAAAAAAAAAAAAAAAAACCCAAAAAAAAAAAAAAAAAAAAAAAAAAAAAAAAAACTAATGGGGATGGAAGCATAGCTCAGTGGCAGGGCATGTGCAAAGCCATAGGGCCAATCATCAGCATTACAAAAATATGTTATAACATAAATTGTGGACTATAGAGGATTGATAATAAAAAGATCAAACAGAATAAAGAATTCCTGAGCTCAATTTAGGCCTTCTGAATACTCATCAGATTTTTTTAAATAAAGCTAAAAAAAAAAATTGAAATTCTCATATTAGCAATTTTTTTAAATTTTATTTATTATTTATTTATGTAATGGCTGGCTCAGCCTGCTCTGGAAGTAGGGCTGCTGCAGAAAAAATTGAAATTCTATGAAACCTACAGGACATCATTAAGCAAGTAAATATTCACATTATGTGTTTCAAAAGAAGAAGAAAAAAGAAGAGGCATAGAAACCCTATTTAATTTAGTGCAATAACTGGTAAAAATGATTTTCATCTTGAAAAAGAAACAGACATTCAGGAAGCTCCAGCAAGCTCAAAGAACTTCAATTATATTTGTCCAAGAAAGGTCTTCTCCAAGCCATGTAACAGTTGAACGATCAAAAGTCCAAAACAAAGAGAGGCTGATAAAAATAAGAAACGAGCATTAAATCAAATATAAGGAGATCCCTACTGGACTAATCAATATTTTTCAACAGAAACCTTACAAGCCAGGAGAGAATGAAATGATATATTCAAACTATTGAAAAAAAAAAACTATTGAAAGATAAAAATAAGAGATAAGCATTAAATCAAATATAAGGAGGTCCCTACTGGACTAATCTTAATATTTTTCAACAGAAAACTTACAAGCCAAGAGAGAATGAAATGATATATTCAAACTATTAAAAAAACTATTGAAAGAAAAAAAACTGCCAACAGAAAAGTACTACACAGTACTCAGGAAAATTATTCTGCAAAAATGAAAAAGATAGACTTCTTAACACAAACAGAGGAAACTGATGTCTTATAAAAAATGATAGGATTAGTACATTAAACAGCAAAAGGGTTATAACTATCAACATCAGAACAAATTATATATATATATATATATATATATATATATATAGATAGATAGAGATAGATAGATAGATAGATAGATAGATAGATAGATAGATAGATATAGATATATACATACACACAACTAACCAACAGAACAGACACAGAAAAAAGGAAAAGCACCGGTCAATGGTTGTGTTTAAATAAACCTTAAACATTCATGTTATAAAAAGTTTGATAGTTTATAATGAACAGAAGTACAAAATACAACGTAGAACTTCTCTTAGAAAATTGACAAAATATGAAGAGACATGACAAAAAAGGTATGCTACATGGGAAAGAAAAGCTACACACATGTGCTGTCAGTGAGACATGTGCATGGAAGTTGTCATGTATGAAGACTGCCTTGGGTATGATAGTTGAACCAAAGATTATTTTGTGATAGATTTTCATTTGTGTTTACATTGTAACTCATCTCTCTTAGTTCTTATAAGCAAGTACACAGCTGAGGTGAAAATGTTTACTGTCTATTCTAAGCGCTCATTACATATCTGATATTTTATTTTACTGATACTTATTATCTTATTATTTAGATATGATAATTAAAGATATTTTGTAGTGCGATAGGTATTTTGTTGTAGTTCATATAAGAATTTATTTCTGATGCCATCTTTTAAGTTTTATAATCAAGAACACAGTTGATGTGAAAATGATACTTATTCCTAATGTATAATATATATTAAGAATTTAATACTTTATTAATATTTTATGTTCCTGTTAACTACACATTGCATATAAACAATCACCTGACAAAACAGCAAGACCACTGTGATGTCAAATATGTTCTACAAAAAGGCCAGGAAAGCAAAATACACATGCTGTTAGTATAAGCAATATGTGTGTATAGAACATGCTGTTAACTTGTGTGAAGACTGCTTTAGATGTGACAGTACAAGTGTATGATTTTTTTTGTATAGTGTCCTTAGTATTTTCACTGTAATTCATGTAAGAATTTACTTCTATTGATCTTTTCTAGATTCTGCACAACAAAACTAGTCAATGTTGAAAATTTTCAGACTTTATAAATATTAAACATGTAATACTTTATTTTTGTGATATGTTTCCAGATAAGCATTCATTATTTAATATAACAAAACTCATAAAATTAAAACTAATAATTCATCAACAAGAATATTCTAAAGAATAAATGTAGGTTTGACATGCTCATGGTCATTAGCTTTTATGAAAACAAATGTGCTATTCTCTTAAGAAACTAAAAATGCTAATTACTCCTATTTAATAAATATACACTTTATACATACACGGAGTTATCATACTGCATCCTATAAATATGTACAAACAACTCTTAAGTGTATTTTTTTTCTGAGACAGGGCCTCTGTATGTAGTTCAGGCTGGCCTTTGAACTCACTACATAGCTCATACTGGCCTTAAACCTGAGTTGATCCTCCTGCCTCAGATTCTCAAGTGCAGGAATTACAGTTGTGTGTCATCATGCTCAAATAGACACAGATTTGGGGAGGTAGGGACCAGGAATCCAACTCAGGACTTCACGCTTACCAGGCTGGCGCTATACCCTGGCCATAGAGACAATTTTTATTTGTCAATTAAGTTTTTTCTTAAAGAAATCTGATATATAAGAAATCTCTACAAGGCTTTGGCTACATAGCCTTTATAAGATATTTTCTATTTTAAATATTCATAAGTACATTTTTTTCTCTTTACTCTTTTCACTCAAGACATCTCAGTTCCTTCCTTGTTGGTTGTGAAGAGATTTGCAAAGGTACAAGAACACCTGAATCTAAATATATATGAACTCTGATCACTGCCATTTTCACAGAGGCACTGAACAAAATGAAAGGAAATTATAAACCAAGTAAGGTTGAGACTGAATGATTGGAATGCCACTACACACTGTTTATTATGTTTAATTTGCATATAGATGATGAACTAAAGGAGGGCAGCTGTGTAAAAACAAAAACCAAATTAAGAATAACGGGCTTCTGGTGAGACTGGCAGCATAAATACCTGTTTGGCAAATACAACAAGGCCATGAGCTCAATCCCTGGTACAGAAAAAGGAAAGAAAAAAAGAAGAAGGAGAAGGAGGAG
>PVJA010045777.1:0-15461 GCA_004027025.1 Myocastor coypus | reverse complement strand
CCCCCTTTTGATCTGGGCTCTCACTATGTAACTAGGGCTGTCCTTTAATTCACATGCTGACCTCTAACTTGTAGCTACCCTGCTGCCTCAGCCTCCTGAGTGCTAGGATTGCAGGCATATGCAATCGTGCCTGGTTTCACCTTGTATATTTTCTGTCCCAATGTTACTCATACACTTCTCTAAGAGTATTTGATTTCTTTTATTTTAGAATGGTGTTAGATCTGAGCTCCAGATAAGCACTTTGTTGACAGGGTATCATTTCTTTCAGGCCCTCTCAGCTAACAGAGAAAGGAATATGTGTATGTACGCTGGCCTTTGTAGACATATGCATATGTGTGTATATTATATAGTGCACACATGTGCATGAGATATGTACATACATACACACATGTATTTCTATATGAAACTCTCAGTGAATAATAAGTAAGAAAAGGATATAAAACTAACAAAATAATGGAAGGGCAAGTGGAACACGGTGATACCTTTGTTGTCAAATGTTTCCAAGCTCAAACTTTCCACTACTCAAACGCCAAAGTCTGAAAAAATCTACTCAGTGTTTATTGCTCAGTAGCCAAATGGAAATCTGACTTGAAAAAATCAGTATGGGCTGGAGCTGGGGAGATGGCTCCGAGGCACAAGTGCCTGCTGGGCAAGTGCAAGGTCGTGAGTTTGAACCCCAGTCCCACCAAAAAAAAAAAAAAAAAAAAAAAAAATCAGTATGGGCTGACAGTGAGTCACAAGTCCCATCTCACTACAGACACAAAAAGGTAATGCTTTAGTCTAAGTGTCACTGTCACCTGGATAGCATACAGTGCTGTGTTAGTTAAAACATTCACCACTGTGCTTTTCATTTTGTGCTTTACTTGTGCAAAATATCACAATCATGGCGCAAAACTTAGTGATACCAGCAGTGAAACTAAGACAACATTTGGGACAAACTGAATTTGACAGCTGATATACCACTGTGGTAGAAAGTAATTAGTCCCAAAGAAGGCAAGAACAGAAGAATAAAGGAAGAAAACCTAGGTAAGAAACATGGAAAACAAAGAACAGGATGATAGATTTAAATATAAAGAAAAACTAAACTATGTCAGCAAAAATTTACAGGGATGGCCACATTCCATCCTGCTCCTTGTCTAGGAGTGCACTATGCCTATGCTTATGGATTCCTTGCCTCTTGCTTCTTGTTGACTTCAGGAGTGCAGAGCCAGAGAGAGTCAGGGGGAGAGAGAGAGGGAGGGAGGGAAGGAGGGAGGGAGAGAGAGAGAGAGGCAGGGAAAGAGAGAGACAGAGAGAGGTGGGGGGAGAGACAGAGAGAGACAGAAGGAGGCAGGGAGAGAGAGAGACAGAGGGAGATGGAGAGAGACAGAGAATCAGAGAGAGACAGAGACAGAGAGACAGAACCAGAGAGACAGAAAGAGAGACAGAGACAAAGACAGAGAGATACAGAGAAAGGCAGAGAGGGGGGAAGGGAAGGGAAGGGAAGGGAAGGAAAGGGAAGGGAAGGGAAGGGAAGGGAAGGGAAGGGAAGGGAAGGGAAGAGACGGACAGAGACAGGGACACAGAGAGATCAGAGGCCAAGTGTCTGGCTGTGTCCTATGACCAGAAGTCACTGCTTCTCACCAGTGACTACCCAGAAATTTCTTTCTGGATTCCCAAAACCACTCCTTTTCTCATCCTTCTAAGCCTAAGGTTGTTAGTAAATCTGTGCTTATTAGCTCTGGATCACTGCATTATATCTTTTGAGTCTCCTATACTCTGTCCAAACTTTCATAGTTGCTGCATAAAACCCCCTTTAAATTATATTAATTTCGCTGCACCATCTGTTTCCTGTTTAAACTCAGGCTGGTATAGTAATTGCGGAATCAGGGAATAATCCCTTTAAAAGAGTCCAGCTCATATATTTGAGGAACCTGGGGTAACCTTGCTGGGGGAAAGTCCATGCACGAGTAACCCATTGCACGTGGCGGCATCATCATTGTTCAAATGATCGGTGGTGGGGGCAGGGGTGGTGTGCAGGAGGAGAGCAAGGCACTGAAAGATCAAGCGGCACAGCGCTCACTCACCGTGGAGCAGTGATTAGGGGGTACCAGGACCAGCTGCATTCTTCTAACCGCCCTGAAAAGCTACGTAGGAAAAAAGAGGAAAGATAAGGAAATACCATTAAAAAGACAAATGGAAAACCAGATGCGTGCATAGTGGTGCACAGAAGGAGCGCCTTCTCCATCCCAGTAATTTCAGGATAAATATGGCTAAGAACTAAGTTTAGAGTCTCTTTGTAAGGATTGTATGTTTGTGGCATCAATTAAATGTGTAAGCCTACCAAGTCTCTTACACCTCTCTAGACAAGGTTATCAGTGGCAAGAGTGGAAGTCTTAAGATATCAAAGGAGATGCATTATGCCCCCTAAAAGACATGATGGGGCTGAGGACTTTTACCTTCCATACTCCTGTGCACTTCTTGTTCTGATAGAAGTAGCTCTCTTCTGCACAAAAGCCTTACAATAATTATCTCACAAGCTGAGGACAGTTCTCCACAGGTCCTACCCTCTTATTACTCTCAGGCTCATGAATCTAGCTTCCAATGGAGAAATACAGGATCTGCTCCCAAAAGAGCTGGACAGTGTGCTTAAAGAGCTCCAAAACCTTGCAGGGGCTCACAGCTAAGAATGGAGCGGGGACAACCCACTCAGGGCTCCTTTTCTTGGACAGAAGCTTTCTTTCCCCCAATAAATATGTTCTTTTTAATTTTATTTTATATTAAAGTATAAAAATGAAAACAAGAGCTAAAATAAAAAGCAAGAACAAAGAGTGGAGCATTAATATAAAATAATACATGTGGCACATATTATCAAAATAAGAATAGCAAATAAACAATAGTTGTTGCATCATGTATTTTGACCATGAAATTTTTTTTTATCTTGTAAACCAAATCATTTATTTGAGAGAGAGTATAGCAGTAACTGAAGCTACATTAGAAGCAGCACAAACCTAAAAGACAAGAATGACAGGTATTCCAAGCATAATTTTAGTGTTACCCATTGTTATCCTCAGTGTGAAAAATATTTTGGTAGTTCTTAGGCATCTTGTGCATATAAGTGTATGATTTCGTTCCTGCCATGTTTCCTATCTTTTCTGTTTGCCATCACTTCATTGTATAGTGCTTAAGTCTTTGGTTTCCATTCAGCTGTGTTATGTCTTTCTATTTTTTTTTTAATTTTTTATTTTTATTTATTTTTTTCTTGTTTCAGAACCTTTATTTGTTCATTCACTCATTTTTATGGCCGGCTCAGCCCACCCCGACGGCAGGGCTGGCGCAGCGTGTGGGGCTGGGGATCGAACCGCAGACACTTTAGACCACTGAGCCATCCCACCGGGCCATGTCTTTCTATTTTTATTTTTTCTTTTGAGTTCTTACACTAGGGAGACTATACAATATTTGCATATGTAGGTCTGGTTTATTTCACTTATGAGTATACACTCAAGATACATCCACTTATATATGAAGTCTTCTAGTTTATCATTATTTATAGCTGAGTAATATTCCATTGTATGAAAATACCACATCTTTTTCAACCATTCTTCAGATGATGGGCATTTTGGTTGTTGTTAAGATTTGGTCATCACAAATTGTTCTGCTATGAACATAGGTGCACAGGTATCACTATGATATGATGTTTTCAGTTCTTCTGGGAAAATTCCCAGTAGAGGGATCGCTGGATTGAAAGGGATTTCCAGCTCTAGGTTTCTAAGGAGTCTCCACACTGCTTTCCATAATGGTTGCACCAGTCTGCATTCCCATTAGCAGTGGAGAAGTGTTCCTTTTTCCCCACAGCCTCTCCAGCATTTGTTGCTGGTTGAATTCTTTATAATAGCTATTCTTTCTAGGGTGAGATGGTATCTAAGTGTTGTTTTGATTTGCATTTCATGAATGGCTAGCAATGTGGAGCATTTCTTTATGTATTTATAGGCTTGTTGAATATCTTTCTCCGAGAAGTGTGTGTTCATCTCAGATGCCCATTTCTGGATTGGGTCTTTGAATTTTGGGACCCTAATGGTTTTTAGTTCTTTATAAATTCTAGATAGAAGACCTTTGTCTGTTAGTTAAAATCTTTTCAAAATTCATGGGTTGTCTTTTCACTCTGATGATAATTTCTTTTGATGTAAAAAACTCAGCCAGAGGAGGTCCCAGTTGTTGATTCTTTCAAGTGTTAAACGTGCATTTTTATTTTTGTCCATGAACTCTTCGAATAAATATGTTCTGCTAAAAAAATAAAAATATAAAAGAATGGAGGGAAAACAGGAAGGGGATGCTAAGGACGTGAGGTGGTCTCTAGGTGCAGTCCTTGGAAAGCACCAGCGTCACTTATGAGCTTGTTGGAAATGCAGGCACTTGGACCTAACCTCAGATGTGTAGAATGCACAAGCTGGGAAGTGGGGCCCAGATATCTGCATTTTCATAAGCTTTTCAGATGATTCTGGTTCATGACAAACTTTAAGAGCCGCAGACATCATAGATGCATTACTTTCTCAGTCTTTAGACATCACTGATAGCATCTTTACTGAAAGCAGTGGTCCCAGACTAGGAGCATGGGCATCACCCAAGAGCTTCTTGGAAAATGCAGAATCTTAGGCCCTGCTCCACACTTAGCAAGCCAGATTCTACACTTCAGAAGATCCTCAGGAAATTTACATGCACATTGAAGCTGGGAAAGCCCTGACCTCCACAGAGATTCTCAAACTTCAGCAGTGTCAGAATGCACCTTTTAAGAGGACTATTGTGAAAGTCTTCCCATCTCTCCCTAACTGCAGCCCTCAGGAAGGCCTGGAAGACGTTCTTCTTTGAGAAATCTCTGAAGAGTGCTGAGGTGACTGCCATCCACAGCCTAGAGAGGAAGGGGATAATGAAAAAAAAAAAAAAAAAAAATGGGTTCCTTGATCTCAAAGGGAGTAATGGGAAGAAGAGATGAAAGGCTGTGCTTGACTGTCAGAGCTGAGGTAGGCCCTGGGACAATAAGCCACAGGTAGAAAGTAGCAATCAGAGTGTTTCAATCTATAGGGGATTGTGACAAAGATTTCTAAAATTGAGAGAGTTGAGCCACCTGTGAAGTGCTGCCTGACAAATACAGACGAAAAATTCTAGGTTTCTGGATAGGAACTGGGGAGGAAATCAGGGTTTTCTATCTAATTCCTGGGCCTGAATCAGTTCCTAAGCTCAGAGACCTTCAGCTGGGCCAGGAGCCAGGGCAGTCACACATGCCATGTCGTGCATCTTTCACAGAATGACCTGAAGCCATTTTCCAGAGTAACTGCAGAGTAAAAGGAAAACAGTAGACTTCCAGGGGCTGATTGACTCGAAACTCACTCTTCTATCAGGAGAAGCACTCGTGGTTGCACTGGGCAGACGACAATGAACTCTGCTTTTTCCTGGGGTGATGGATGCCTATGAGCATGTGGCTGCTACACACTGAGGGCAAAGAGGACCATGCGAAGGACCTCTAGTCTTCTCTCGCTCTCAAGTCTCACTCAGTGGAAGATCCACAGTAATGTAATGTGAAGCTCACCAAAAACTCCCCAAAGACTCAGATCTGGTAAGAGTGAAACTTTGGATCCTGTTACCAGGCAAATAAACTCACCTGGCCGATGGGCTGTGCTGTGGTTTGGCCTTGAAATGTTCCCCAAAGCCATGTATGTGTGAGAGGCTTGGCTGCCAGCTGGCAGACAGTTAGGGGATGTGACCAGATCCGTGCATTCTAACACTCCCCTTTAGGCTATCAGGAAGTGGGGCCTGGCTGAAGGAGCAGGTTGGGGTGGGGGTGGGTATCTTACTCCTGGCACCTTCATTATGATGCAGGAAGAAAAACTGATCTGGGGTGTATTACCTCTAATGGGGAACCTCCAAATGATATAGGGAAAACCGATCCCCAACCTGAAAAGTACCTGGGATGAGTTTGTGTTCTCTAAAGCCGAAGAATGAATTTTAGGAACAAACGGAAGTAATGAGCAGAATGTATTTATTAGTGGAAAGAAAGCTCCTGTTGGAGAGAGGGACAGGAGGGGGGTCCCGAGTGGGAGTTCCCCGGAAGTTGTCTCTTCCAGGGACTTTTATAGAGAAGATATGGGAACTTGCTTAGGTGGGTATGAGGTGGGACAAAAACTATGGCTAACCAATGAGATTACAAGCACCATTGCTCAGGTAAAATTGATTGACATTGGGATCTAATGGGAAGGCAAGTCACGTAGCAAGCAGGCAAGAACACCATCTATTGAGCTTGGGCTTGTGACTCTTTCTAGGATCTTTTAAGGTGATTGACACTTATTTAGCATATTAATCCCTGATGCCCACCCTTAAGGAAGTGTGTAGTTGCTTCTGTTTACTCTTGTCTTGCGATCTGGCCCATGGCGGAGGAGTGTCTGTCTCCAGTTGGAAAGTCACCTTGTCTTCCATGTCATCCTTGAGGGCCTGGCCCTGTCTGACTGCCTATAATATTTCTATCTAATTTAACTGTCTAAAACAATTCTGGCTCTTTTTTTCTCTTGCCTCCTCGAGGCAAGCAGTTTTCTCCTGCTCCGCTCTTCCACTATGATGTTCTGTCTTGTCAGATGCAGAAACAAAGCGACCAGCTAAAAGTGGGCTAAATCAATGCGCTAAAAAGAATCTTTTAAGGTCTCTTCCTCAGTTATTTTGTCACCGTGACAGAAAGCTGACTGAAACCTGCCAGACAGATGCAAAAGGAACTTGTATTGAGTGAGAGAAGGTGACAATGATCAGCTTAGGTCCCCTTGCAGTTACAGACATGGGGGACTGAAAAAGTTGTGTTTATGTGATGCTATGGTTTGCGTCCTGTATTGGTTTCTAGTGCTAGGTGGTAAGGTACCATAAATCTAGATGCTTAGAGCAAAAGCAAAAGCCAATTATTAGCTGGTTAGGAGTTCACACATGGGACACAGGCCTGCATTCTCTGCTCAGTGTCTCAAAAGGGAAAACTCCAGGTGCTGAGCGAGCTACATCTGGACCTTACAGTCTTCTGACTACATCACATAGTTGTGGCAGAATATAGTTTGCTGTGGTTACACGACTGAGGGCCCCATTTCTCTGCTGGTTGTGAGCCAGGGGTTGGTGTCAGCTCCTAGGCGCCACCCACATTGCCTGCCACGGGCCCTGTCTTCAAAACAGCCAGCGGAGAATTCCTCTTGTATAAAGCTTCAAATCTCATTCACCAGAAAAAGCCCTGTACCTTTGAAGTGTTCATCTAATTAGGAAAGACTTCCCTAGGATAACCTTCTTTTATAAGGTCCTGATTTGGACCTTAGTTACACCAGCTAAATCCCATCACATTAGTAGCTGATGGAATGGTGGGAGGAGGAGAGGAGGTGCTTTAGAAGGGCACCTCCAAGTTCTACCCACCCTGCCTCTCCTCAGTGTCACCCAGTTCCTTATTTGTGCAGTAGGTGGGTGTGCTCTGCTGTAGGCTTTTGGAGAAAGTATGCCAGATTAAGATTACTGAGTAAAACAGTAGCCAGTGGGACCTTGTGTGTGCCCTTTGATGAGGTAAGGAACTGTTCACCCAGAGGAAGAGTTAGGGTATGCATTGAGGGAGGAAAGGAGAGGTCTCTGCTGGATATATTCTCTTTGTGCCTTGGAGTTCTTTTGCCCCCTTCTACTCCAGTAGATGGATCTGTGCTGATTACGTTAGTGGGTTTCTTCAACCTTTGGCTCTGTTTGGTTTATCTAGCACAGAGGTCTAGCAGGAGACTAGAGGAGGGAAGATATAAGCGAGGTGCTTATTCCTAAGGCGTCCTCCCTGCAAGCTTGCCTCAAGCTGCCTGTCTGTCACCTGAGGGCCTCTGGTCCTCTTAGGAATGCAGTCCCTGTGTGGCCCTCTCCTTGCAGATTCAATCCCCCCCCACTCTTTTCAGCCCCAGGGGCCCCAAGCTGCAGCGATAATCTGTGTAAGTCCTCTTACTGCTGCTTACACCCTCACACACAGTCCCATTATTAAATCTCCTGAATTATCCTAATTTGAATGTGCCATCTGTTTTCTGTTTGGGCTCTGACTGATACAAGAACATATTAAGAGATAGACATAGGAGTGTGGCAGATGGAGACACAAATATTATTTTTATTGCCATCAAAATGGATACTGGACAATATGGCTTGGGATTGTTAGACAGGCATGTTTGCTACTACGTGACCCCTGAGGTGAACCCCATAAGAACCTATCCCTGTGAAACCTGCCACCATGAGAAGCAGAGCAAAGGAAGGCCTTCACAGAGCCCAGCACCCAGCTCCTTTTGGCTGGAGTCCACAGCAATAGAGCCAGTCCCTAGGCTCAGGAAAGACAGAAATACTGAGACAAGAGGCCCACAGACTTATTCTGTCAGGCTTCTCACACAGGCAGACATGAAGCTGGACAACACTAATATCTTGAACACTGAATGACATTTTATCAAAGTCAATAAATAGCCACGGATGGTGGTGCATACCTGTAATCCTAGCATTTGGGAAGCTAAAGCAGAAGAATCATTTGAGTTCAGGAGTTAGTTCTGGGCAATAGAATGTAAAAAATAACAAAAACAAAAACAAGGTGTTAACACTCAAAAATCTTATAAAGAGAACATCTAAAAATTATTGAAAACATGAAGTCTTACTAGAAAATGAACAAATACTACTAATATGAGTATTTCATGTAGAAGGATTTTTTGGTTATGGTACTGAGCAGGGCCTCGGGAAACACCCACTCAGGACCCCCCTCCTGTCTATCTCTCAGACAGGTGCTTTCTTTCCCTCAATAAATCTATTCTGCCCATAAAAAACAAACAAAAAACAGGGCCTCACACATGAAAGGGCAAGTGCTCTACTGAGCTACATCCCATTGTGCTAAAAAGAAAATTCTTTTTTTTTTTTTTTTTCCTGTATTTAGGATAGAGTCTACAGGGTCTGCGCAGTGGTTCTCAATCTTTCTAATGCTGTGACCCTGCAATACAGTTCCGCATGTTGCGGTGACCCCAAACCAAAAAATAATTTTGGTGGCTACTTCAAAACTGTAATTTTGGGGCCCGGCGGGATGGCTCAGTGGTCTAAAGTGCCTGTTTGGGAAAGCTTGGGTGGCTTCAGGGACCGCAGTTCGATCCCTGGCACTACATGCTGCGCCAGCCTTGCCCTCAGGGCAGGCTGAGCTGGCCATAAAAATAAATAAATAAACAAACAAAAGTTCTGAAACAAGAAAAAACAAAACTGTAATTTTGCTACAGTTGTGATTTCCAATGGCTTTAGGTGACCCCTGTGTTTTGGTCCTTTGACCCCCGCTGGGGGTCACCACCCACAGGTTGAGAACTGCTGGTCTACAGGGTCAGGCTGGCCCCTGAAAAGAAAATCCTAATGGCACCTTGAAAGATGGTAGTTGACCTCAGCAATAATCAAGGTTTTGATTTTTAAAAGTTTCCTTCTGTAGCCTATAACATTTTTTTTTTTTTTTTTTTGTCTTTTTGAGACAGGGTCTCGCTATGCAGTTCAGGCTGGCCTTGAGCTCACTTTTGTAGCCCAGGCTGGTCTCGAACTCGCACCAATCCTCCTGCCTCAGCCTCCCGAGTGCTGGGATTACAGGCGTGCGCCACCACGCCCGGCCAAGTAGCCTATAACATTTTAAAATGTTAATGACTATTACATTAATGACTAATATTAGTGAAGAACCAGGCACTCTGAGAGGTGGTTCATGGAAGTATAAATTGACAAAGTTGAAGGACTAATTTAGCATTGAATCAGAACCAACTTGCTTGCTTGCTTTCTTCCTTCCTTTCTTTCTTTTTCTTTCTTTCTTTTGTAGAGCCAGGGATTGAACTCAGCCCCTTGCACTTGCCAGGCAAGCGCTTATTCTATTGAGCTATCTCCCCAGCCCTGAACTATAACTTTAAATATGCATGTCATTTGATCTAGTAAGTCCACTTGGGAGATCTAGACTGGAGAAATTTTCACATTTGTACACAAAAAGCATATATAGGATGCTTGTTATTTTGTAATGGTGATGATTTGGAAATAGTCTTGCCCATTAATAGGAGAATAAGAAAATCTTCATATTTTGGAATAAAACACAATGAAAGACTGGCAAAAAAAAAAAAGAGCAATAATAATAAGGTAGATTGAGCTTACGTATTTTTTAACAAGGAAAGATTATATATGTATATGATGGAAACAAATTATAAAATTATACATAACTCTATGAATGTTATACATGTGAGAGATAGGATTCTACAGTCAGGGTTACCTGGATTTTTCAAAATTACAAACTTAAAGACCTCGAAATTGCTTAAACCTGTCCCCTTAAAACCAGAAATAACCAGGCTGTTTTACTAAATTTAAAGTGTGTGTGCAGATGAGTTTGCAATTAGTTAACATTCCATTAGAGTGGGAAAAGGCTTTGCTGCTCAGCTTGCAATGAAGGAGAAAAGCATGAGAGTGTTTGTGAGTGTGGTCCAACCTTCCAGTAGTAGATGAGAAATTATGGATACAGTGCTGGCTATGGGAACCTCCTTGTAAAGAAAAAGGTGGGTAATATGGAACTGCAAATATTATAACATTCTTCCAAGAACATGGATGATTGCTCACGCAAGCATAAATTTTGTAAAGTGATTCAATGCTGCTTGGATAATGATATTATTCAATGTACTGTGTGAGATTATTCTATTTAAATGTGCTGACATTTTAGTTATACAGTCCTAATGTAGACAAACCATGGATACTCCTGTTTGAATGTCTGGATGCCATAGCAATCTATGAAAGAAAAAATTAACCCAAGATTTACTTTCCTTTCTGACACTGTTACAAGCTGTCATGAATCCATGCAGTATGGGCTATTACTGGTAAAAGAATAAAATAGGAAAGTTAAATTCTGAAGATTTAGACATGGAGGCTCAATGGCTCAAAAAGTACTACTGATAGAGAGACACTTAAATGGTGATATTCTTAAATCTAGGCAGCTGCAAATGAACACATGGCTGACCATGAAAGTATATAGCATGGTATAGAGAATCTGATTTGATCATACTGTCCAAAAGTGATAGAAGGACTAGGAGGTCAAATGAAATTAGAAAGAAATGAAGATGGTTATGTAGAGAGCAAGAAAGGAAGGAGTTAAAGAAGGGTGGATAAACTATAAAAATAGCAACATAACCTCATGACTCTGAAAGACAGTCTCCCCTCAGACCCTGAAATCTTTAAGTTGGTGTGAGGCCACCAAGCCTCCCCCTACACATTACAAGGAATTCCATAAATTCATGACATGATGCAGAGACATACTGGAGTCCCACTGTCCAAGTTTCAGGTCCTTAAATTGCCTTTTATCAAGAGCACAATTATTTACTGAAATGTGCAATAGATCTTGGGGTGGGAAAATTACCTAGTTTGAGGTCACCTTGATTTTGGAAAGAGTGAAGATGAGCCAGGAAAGCCAGCCCTGCTGGTTTCATGACAGAGGTGCTGCAGGCTTAGCACAGGGCTCGCTCTGCTTTTCTTTGCTGCATCCTTCCATGGGTTAGCTTTATTTTCCTGGGATGACTGGCCCATGAGGATGATCCTGTTAGCCTGAGGGAGGAGGGTGGATGTTGTACAGGTGGCCAGCAGTGTCTGTACAGGCCTTATGGTTAGGATCAAGTCTGTCTTGGGTCAGGTGCCACTCATGGACCACTCTCTGTAGCTTCAAAACGTGAATCATCTAGGAAGATAGCAGCACCCACTTACACAATCAGGCAGAGGAGTAATGAAAACAATCCCCTCAAACAAGGAAAATGTTCCTAGAGAAAGAAAGCGATCCTACCTATTTTGCTCATATTCCCAAATCTCAATGGCTTAAAACTAACAAATATTATCTAGGCATTGTGGTGTCCCTCTTGTGATCCCAGAACTCAGGAGGCTGAGGCAGGAATATCACTGCAAGTTGGAGGCCAGCCTGGGCTGCATAGTAAGTTCAAGGCTAGCCTGAATTACATAGCAAGACCCTGTCTCAAGAGCTGGCGTGATGGCACATGCTTGTAATCCCAGAACTTGGGAGGCTGAAGCAGGAGGATCGATGTGAGTTTGAGACCAGCATGAGCTACAAAAGGGAGCTCAAGGCCAGCCTGAACTGCATAGCGAGACCCTATCTCAAAAAAAAAAAAAAAAAAAAAAAAAGAGAGAGACCCTGTCTCAAAAAACCAAACCAAACCAAGCCAAACCCCAAACAACTAAACCAGAAAGAACCCAAATATTTATAAATAGCAAATATTTATTACTGAAGAATTCCTGTAGATCAAGAATATCTGTGGTTTATTTATGTGCTTTAACTCAAAGGCTCCCATAAGGCTCTAATCAGACTGAGGCAGGGGTGCTTTTCATGTGTGTGTGTGTGGTACTGGGACTTGAACCCAGAGCCTTTGCACTGAGCTACACCTTTACCCTTTTTTATTTTTTATTTGGAGGGATAGGATCTTGTTAATTCACTAAATGGCTCAGGATGGGCCTGAACTTGAAGTTCTCCTGTCTCAGCCTCCCAGAGTGCTAGAATTAGACATGCATTATCATTCTTGGTCTGGAGCAGTCACTGAAGCTCAGCTGGGGGATGATCTGCTTCTGAGCCCACTCCTGTGGCTGTTGGCAGGTCTCTGGTCCTTGCCTGCAGCTGGCCAGTGTATTAGGCATCTTGGGTCTTAAGTGTCCACCCAAGGCCCACGTGCTAAAGGGTTGCTCCTCAGCTTGGCAGTATTAGGAGATGGCAGAATCTGCGAGGTGGGGCCTAGTGGGAGGGGATCAGATCACTGCGGGTGTGTGGCATTAAAGGGACTTGTTGGATCCCAGCCGCTTTCTCTCTACTTCACTGCTTGCCCAAGATGTGAGCAGTTTTGCTCCTGCCATAATATGCTGTCTTGCTGTGGGCCCGAGGTAACATACTGATAAGTCATGGACTTGATTCTACATCTGAAACCATGAGCCAAACTGAACCTTTTCTCTTTATAAGCTGGTTATCTCAGGCATTTGTAAGAGCAATGGAAAGCTGACTAAGAAAGTCTGTTACAACATTTAAAAAATTTTTTTTAAAATTCTTTTTAAAGATTTATTTATTTATTTATTTATTGTTTCAGAACTTTTGTTTGTTTATTTATTTATTTTCATGGCCGGCTCAGCCTGCCCTGAGGGCAGGGCTGGCGCAGCATGTGGTGCCAGGGATCGAACCACGGTCCCTGCAGCTGCCCAAGCTTTCCCAAACAGGTGCTTTTTAGACCACTGAGCCATCCTGCCGGGCCCCTACAACAACATTTTGTAGCCTGGATAGCATATACACCAGTCATTTGTTTCTTATAGTTCTGGATGCTGAGAACTCAGAGATCTGTCAGCAGCTTTGTCTTGAGGAGGCTTCTCTTCCTGTTTCACATGGCTGCCTTCTTCCTGTGTCATTCCATGGGGAAACAGAGAGAGGGAGAGGGGAAAACCTGCTATCTCTTCTTCTTACAGGAACACCAACTCCATCATGGGGCCTCACCATTATGGATCTCATCCATAATGGTTAATTAGCTCTTGAAGACCCGTGTTCTAATCATTGGAGATTAGAATTTCAGCATATGAGTAGGGGGATACCTTCAGGCCATAATATCTAAAAATGTCAAATTTTCAACACATAGCTTTTTTACAGGACAGCTTCTAAGCCAGCTCTATTTTTCCTCAGAGCTAGAGAGCAAAAGAGAGCACTCTAGACATAAGCCGCAGTCTTTTTGTAAGCGCACCTCTGAGGTTGCATTAGACCACTTTCACCCCATTTTATTTGTTCAGAGTGAGTCACACATGCCAGGGGAGTGGAGAACTCAGCCGGGGGCATGAATACCACCAGGCAGGGGCCGCTTCTACATGCTGCCCACTCCAGCTAATGCAAGACCACTGTACTGACTGGTAATCATCTAAAAATAAGTAATAGTCTGACTATGAGAATGTTAATATAAAAGGTGCTAACAGGTGGTGCTGCTACATACAGAAGGTTGAAAGTTTTTGTTATTAAATATGAAACGGACACAAATTGGTATCTATAGAACATATGTAAGTTATAAATAAGAGTGACACATACATGACTGTACTACCCAGTAGAAAAGAAGGGGTGACAATGACTCGCAAGGTCTTTAGTCCCCCTCATACTGAATTTTGTGATTATTATTCACTTTTGTTGTTGTTGTTTGGTACTGGGAATTGAACTCAGGCCCTTGTGCTTGCTAGTCAGGCACTTGTGGCACTGAGTTATCTCCCTGGCCCTCTTTATTCACTTTTTCTTACTGCTTTACCATAGATGCTTGAATCCTTACACAAATATTGCTTGCTTTTTTTATACCTTTATCTTTCTATAAATGAAGTTATATATGTATCATCTCTCTCAAGATTATGCTCTGAAGTTTATCACCTGAGGACCACCCTGACAATTTCAGTTTTTTCTTTTTAAAGAATTTTTTATTTTATTTATTTTTTTCTTGTTTCAGAACCTTTGTTTGTTTATTCACTCATTTTCATGGCGGGCTCAGCCCGCCCCGAGGGCAGGGCTGGCGCAGCATGTGGTACCGGGGATCGAACCGCGGTCCCTGAAGCTACCCAAGTTTTCCCAAGCAGGCGCTTTAGACCACTGAGCCATCCTGCCAGGCCCCGACAATTTCAGTTTGAACTAAACCTCATTCAGCTCATTGCCCCAACACAAGAACAAACTCCAAGTTACTATCTGAGCCACCAGCTTTGCCTTCATTTTTCTATACAATATCCTGTGGCTCATGATGACTTACCTAATGCGTCTCGATGGATGTCTTGGCTAGTCCAGCCTTTCTGCTTTGTCAGTAGAGCTTCTTCAAATATCACTGAGCTTAGTCCTGGCACACTTGTGCAAAAATCTTCTTCCCAGAGTACACCTGGAAAAGGAAGTGTTGGGCCAGCGACATGGCTCAGCGCCTGTGGAAGAAACTGAAGGCAAGCGCTGTGACTGCTCCTTGATCCCTGGCACCACATGCTGCGCACCCCCACCCCAGGGCGGGCTCAGCCAGCCATAACACACACAAATAAATGAGGTTTAAGAGAAATAAATTTTAAAAAATCTTTAAAAAAAGAAAAGAAAGCGTTGGATCAAAGGTATATCAGCTTATCAGCTTTAGGAGATAATGTCAAATTGTTTTCCAGTGCGGGTATAGTAATTTACTTTCCTATCAATACTGCGTAAAGGTTCTCGTTGTTCTAAATGCTATCCAATATTTGATACTATCTGACTTTTTCATTTTTGCCAATCTGGAAGGAATTAAATGGCATTTGGAAGTTTTGATTTGTATTTCAAACATGAATTATGATGTTTTACCATATTGGCAACCACTACAAGTGATCAAATAAAATTCTGAACTCTGTATTTAAGTTGTAGCTATCATCCATGCAACTATTTACAGATTGTTGTTACCTTAACTAAACATCACACCTGT
>PVJA010045776.1:0-15446 GCA_004027025.1 Myocastor coypus | reverse complement strand
CGGTAGGCTTTTTATTACATTTTGTATTTCATTGGCTGTTATTGGGTTGTTGAGAATTTTAATATCTTCTTGATTCAGTTTTGGTAATTTGTACCTTTCTAGGAATCTGTCCATTTCATCTGTGGCTTCAATTGTATGAGAGTAGAGATTCTCAAAGTAATAACTTTTATATTCATGTATTGTCGCTAACTTTCATTGCTTTACTTATAAAAAAGTAGCTTAACTTATTCATATATTTTATATTTTGCCTGATCTGCAAGATTCTATTCTATTACCAGTTTTTAACGAGTTTTTAGAATATCTATAAATTTAAGAGACTTCTTTCAATTTAGGCTATTTAGTATATATTATCAATATGCAATATTTATTTAACTTATGGACATCACATTATATTTTAATCATTGTTTTCTTCTTTTTTTTTTCTTAGTACTTTTGAATCACACTATGTAGTAAACTTTTTTTTTTTTTTTTTTGAGGCAGGGTCTTGCTATGCAGTTCAGGCTGGCTTTGAACTCACTGTTGTAGCCCAGGCTGGTCTCAAACTTGCACTGATCCTCCTGCCTCAGCTCCCGAGTGCTGGGATTACAGGCATGTGCCACCACGCCCAGCTTGTAAACTTCTTATTGTTTTTTTCCTTTAGGACATATTTTAAGTAATGTTGGTAAGAATCCTGTTGCATGTTGCTTTTAAATTTTACAGAGTTGGATGATTTTAATTTCAAAATTTTACTTTTAGCTACATGAAAACTTTTGCTACCTGTGATATTCACGTAATGTCTACTGATTTTGATTGACTATATTACATGGGTAAATACATGAACACACATACATATGCATGCATATATGACTTCATTGTATTAAACGTAAATTCTTGCGTTGCTTTGTGATGTCATTTTCCTCTCCTGATGTTTTTCTTAGGACACTGCTTACTCACTCACTCCCTCTACCAAGGAACTATAGTGTTTAACTTTTTCATTTGCATGAGATAAAATTTACTTTTTAAAGTTTATTTATATATTTATGTATTTATTTATTTATTTATTTATTTGATATAGGGATTTGCTACACAACTGAGACTTATACTAATCCTGTATACTTATACTAATCTCTAGAGCTGGGATTGCAGGCATATATTACCACACTCAGTTTTAGGGCCAGCACAGCATGATCAGTTTTCTGGGCATGCAGAGTATGAGCGATCGAACTCTTTGTGCCTGCTAGGCAGGTGCTTAGAACACTACCCTATCTCCCCAGGCTGGTCACGGTCTTTAAATGTCATTCTTGTATGGTTGGTCAAAAAAAGCCTGTTACTGAGAAGTTAAGACAAAGACAGCAATAAAACTCATTCCTTATTTATTTCTGAGAATTATCTAAATTGATATTCTAAATTCAAATCTCAAGAGTAGAACATTTCAGCATTTCAGAGACTGTGTGGAACTTGAAAGCTATCGATGTAATGGCTTTGATGGAACTTGAGACAACCAGTCCTCGTCAACCTATGGTTGTGACACGCTGGTGTTACATCTCTCATTTTGGAGCTTGTCTACATTTAAATCTGAATATCAACTATTTGAAAGGTCTTAAAAATAATATAATGTTTTCTCTAAATTTGCAATTGAAAGTGAAACAATTACATCCTTAAACTTCAAATACCAGATAATGCAAAGTCCTCTTTATTTTCACCTCTGTACTAAATCTGAAAATTCCATAACAAAACAAAATATTTAAATTTATTGTAGTTATAATTTTCATTGATTTTTATTTAAGTGTAAATATTTTCAGACATTGGATAATATACTAGATTCTATTGAAAACATATACTTTCCCTAAATATTCTACATATTGAAACAATTCCTGTAAATGTATAACAAGTATAAATAACTGTAAAATCCTATAAAATAACAAGTATAAGCCACATATACGTTAAGTTCTTACATATTTTAAAGATGATAATATTAAATCTAGAGCTCTCTCACATACACACTCGTGTGAACACACACGCACACAAACACACATGTGTACACACATACAACTCTCAAATCTAGGAATCCACTATTGGGGCATTAATAAACACAGTGCCTGTTTAGGGCTTACTTTCTGATTCATATGTCTTCTACCTGTATCTCCACACGTAGAAGGGCAGGAAACTTCTCTAGAGGCACAAATTTCATTCATTTAGATTCTATCATGGAGACCTCATTACATCTGAGACACCCCAAATTCAATGCAACGCTATTAGGTATCAGAAATGGTAGTTTGAATGCACAGCTATTCATACCATACCACATACGTAACAATGGATAAAGCTTGAAATGAACCACAGCATGAAGAAGTCTTTTCCTAAGTATGTCAGGAGTAATGTTGCAGATTAACACTTTTTCTAGACCTTTTTTTTTTTTTTTTTTTTTTTTTTGTGGGACCGGGGTTCAAACTCACGACCTTGCACTTGCCCAGCAGGCACTTGTGCCTCAGAGCCATCTCCCCAGCTCCCTAGACTTCTAAGAGTTGGATGATTCAACTACTTCTGCTTTTATTGGGATTGAATGTAAGTACTCTCTAATTTTAACAAATATTTTTGTACATATACTGTTGTATAGCTCTGGAATCTAGGAAATTTACTATTGGGACATTAATAAACTCGATATCTTAATATAACCTCAGGATTGTTGGAATCAGTTGGTCTCTCAGTGTGGTTTGTTTTATCCAAGGAGAATCAGTGATAGGAATGAGGAAAAGCTAGACAAGAAGACGAGAACTGAGTTAGGTAGTAACTCGTATGCCTTGCTGGTCAGAGGACCCCTGAGCAAAAGTGTAGATGTTTATTTATACTTTTTCAAAGTGGGTAACACATAACACAAGGTTGCCTAGCAACTAATAGCCAACATTAATCAATCAGGATGCTGATCTCAGGACTGAGTGAGCTTGACTGCTTTAGGCGCAGAGATCTAGTTTCAGTTTCACACATTCGACCACTTTTCCAGCTTCCATGACTCCAAACACTTAATATAACTCAATTCTTACTATACATTTTAAATATATTGATGTGGAAACAGCATAAGCCTAGTATCGTTGATGTCACTTTCTCATATATATGGACATATGCATGAGCATAATAACTTACCTCAGCTCTCTTTTGTCCAACTGGATAATATTGTGATAGAGACACTTGATCCTTTTATTTCTCTATGATCTCTACAAGATACAGCATGTAATATGTGACTTATTTCTTGATATTCCATTTATTAATTCTCCATAGTGGGAACCAAAACACAACAACTTTATTTTGTCCACAGTATTCTGGGTCAGAAGTTGGCTGGGTATTTTTCAGGCAGAAGCTTTTGTAAAATTAAATTGTTGCCTGAATCTTTAGACTTCTTATTGCACAGTTGTCCCAATCTTCCAGAATGGATTGTGTGATCAGGTCACGATCAGGTGATCATCTCTGTTGGCAAATATTATCCCCAGCACCACTGACCAAATCATCTGATTGTGTCCTCTCTCAACACCTAACACATTTGAAGGTACTTCCGAGGCTGCCATAAATGTACCACATATACCTACCGCTGAGCTACCTGAACCCCCATTTACCATACTTTAACAGATGTCTGTTGTTAGAACATTTCTACATTCTATTGCATATATATATATATATACCTACCATGAAATATGTCACTGGGATAACAGAATCTGGTTATATTTCACTATGCTGCCTTCATGGAATACCAGTTCTACCACTTTAAGATGTCAAGTTCTAATTACTTCTGAAAGTAAAACAACTACTCCTTAGTCTGCTGAACTATGAGAAAGATGAAGAAAATAATTGGATGGCAGCAATATTTTCAAATTTATTGGCATACTAATGGTGTTCTCTGGAGTAAATTTCTATTCTTTGTATCTTGAACCATAAAACTGCACTCTAAAATTATATAATGAAAGGAAGTGAAAATTTCAGACTAGGAATGAGGAGCTGAGTGCCTGCTTCTTGAAATGTTCAAAAACATCCAATTAAGTTCTCCCTTGCTTTCCTTCATAAAGTCCTAACTTTGACAATGAAGACTCATCCTCTGATTAGTCAGCTTTATTTGAAGTTATACTCACTCTATTCATACTTAATCTTTACTCTGACCTATTCTTTAGTTACAAGGGGTAAGTGTCACCTTAAAGTCCCTTCAAGTGGTTCTGTGGCTCTTGCATCTGGAAAATGAATAGATAGGTTCATGCTTCCATGTTGTAATTCTTCTGGTTACTATTTTCATTTAACTTGCAAATGCTAAGAAAAATGTGCTTGATCACATATCATATTTCTCTGTTTCCAGCTCCATTTCTTGGAGATAAAAATCTTACAAGTCAGTACTATGATTTTCTAAAGAATAGTGATTGCTCAATCACCCACAATGATAAAAATTAACATAAAGGAAGAAAAGTGCATTTTGTTTTATGCTTCAGTGGTTTCATCCCAAGGTCTCTTGACCCTATCCCAACCAGGGAACCAGGGAAGCCCAGGAGTGAGCTTAGGCATCATAGTTAAGAGTGCATGGAAGAAGAATGTTGTTCACATCATAGTAGCCAGCAGTAGAGATTAAGTGACAGAGAGAGAGAGAGAGAGAGAGAGAGAGAGAGAGAGAGAGAGAGAGAGAGAGAGACTCCTCCGAGGAAGAAAGACAGAAAAAGACAGAGACAGAGGATCCAGATTAAAGATTAAAATATGAGCTCATCTGTCACTGACAATAGCGAGGTAGTTAGAGCGCATCTTATCCATTCATTTTCCGAAAGCCTGTTAGCACTGCTGACAAAACCAATACAAACCAAGTCGTGAGTACCTGAGAGGTTGGGAGACACTTAAGATTAAACAATACCCAAAACTGGAAAGCAGTCAGTCCTAAAGTATTGTACTATGGGAAGAAAAGAGGCCATCCAGATTTAATAGGATAATGATAGTTACAAATAATATCTATTAAGACCAACAGATACCCATAATCTAGAGTATGATAAATATTTGAAATAATACTTGTGATTGCAGATCTTTTACTTTTTAGTTTGCTTATTTCAATTTCCTGATTTGTCCTCTGTGTGATAAATGTTTATATTCATTTATATTTTTACTATATTTCTTTATAAGAAAACAGGAAAGGATCATATTCACGTTAGAAACTTGCTCAAAAAATCTTTATTATTATGCAAATATGTAGTTTAAGATTGACCAATATGACGGCTGGGAAGATAGCTTAGTGGATTAAATGCTTGCCTGGCAAGCACAAGGTCCTGAGTTTGATCCTGAGTTTGATTCCTGGTACCCCCTCCCCCCCCAAAAAAAAAAGATTGACCGGTTTTATGCAGCAACTGTAACTGATATTTTGTTCTTGACTTATTTTGAAAAATTTATTTTGGTACCTTCTAATGAAATAATTTCTAGCATTTGAACTCACTATACAATTCAAAACATTCAATACTGAAAATAATTTTTGTTCTTCAAAATATATAAGCATAATTAATGCAACATGTCATCAAGATGTACAAAACTAATATGAAAATATAGAACCAAGAATTCTGTAGGAGAGTTACTATGCATATGAAAAGAAAACAATGTTGCAACCTTTTGTATAGGTGGGAGTATACTTTAATGCAAAAACAAATTATTCTGACAGCTTGCAAAGTTAACAAGTCAATTATAAATTAATAAATTGTATTACTTTTGCCTCTGAGACAATAGATCATTATTGCTACTTTTCTGCAAAGACAGGTTAAACACTTAGTATCTAAAAATCAGCATAAATGTATAATTGTTCCCTTAAAATGGTTTCATATTCTCTTAATAGTCTGAGGCATTCAATATCTTTTCCTTCTTAGTTAACAAAAGGAGTCAGAGAGCAGCTATTAACTGTGTATTTTTTGCTATGCACATGAAGGTTCAAAATACCAATATTCTTGACAATAGCACATGGAATTTAAGTTTAAAAGCTGGGTGAATGATCAAGTTTTCTCAAATATTTGATCAAATAGAATGCTGTGAAAAATTGACAGTAATAGATAGCATTGTTTGCTTTATAGAAACTATTTTTCATATTTCTTTTCATTAAAAATTTGCTTTTCCTTCTGGAATAATATGGTGGTGTGCCTCCAACTACTGTGCAAGATTGTATAAATTTTAGCATTTACCCACAGAGTTGACAGTGGTTAAATATATGGTTCAAGGTCAAATAATGAACATACTGAACAGATGATTAATATTGAATGTAGTCAAATAGATGTAATTACTGATTGGGTTAATCTGAAGTAAAATAATTAAGTTCATTTAATCTTATGAGAGTATACAACCTGTCGAGTCCAAAACTATCTTGATTAATAAACTGTTATGATTTCTTTTCTTTCTGCCTTGGTCAAAATTTTGAAAACATTAATTTTTATCACATTCATATCTAATTCTATAATTGTTCTAAAGTAAATAGTGGGAGTAGGACGTTTTATATAACAATGTGCTGCTTTTCATGTAGTATCAATTTTTGGTAATCAGTCAATGTTTTACGTTTGAATTTGGAATGCACCTAGAAAATTGGAAGATGAATTTTTCTCTATATTTAGGAAGACTAAAAATATTCTGAGAATTTTGTTGTTATCTGGCAGAGATAACTTCTACTTCTACCAGCTGACCTGAATAAATGTTTACTCTTGCCATACTTTGTTCCAGAAGAAACATAAATACTTTCAACATTCAGTAGTTACTATATTGTCTATGCCATTAATAAGACAGTAGTTAAATGCAAAGAGTACAGCAGCAAACACAGTACTTGCCACAATAAGAAATATGCTTGGAAGAGAACTGGAGGTAATCCTGGAGAAACTTCAGCATCAAATAGGACTATTCTTGAGTAAAACCTGAAGCTTGTTTGCTTGTTTTGGCATAATGATTTTTTATTCTTTATCTATTTTAGAGTAAGTTTTAACCTCATGGTCATGCAGTTAATGTTTTGAAAGCTAAAGTAGAATTAACTAATTTTATTCAAGTGCAATATACATACCAGTTTTGTCTCTGTAAATACAAAGTTTAATATAAAATTTATACTAACATTTATACATGTGAATAAGAAAGCTCAAGCAAGAAAGTTGTGTAAAATATGGCCATTACTAATGATAAATTAAACATAAAGCAAAATAAAAGCATAATGAAGATTCTAAATAATATAAGCAGAGATGTGATAGTTAGAAAATCTTAATTGCTTTCAGGAGACATATGGATAAGTAATTCATATATTATCTGTTAGCAGTTAAAGTATAAGCGTGCTCTCAGTTTACTAATAGAGAAAACTCAGAAAATGTTGAATAGAGAAATCAAATTATAAGCAAAACATACACTATCTTGTCTGCTATAATGCATAGCAAATAATACTTCAAAGTATGTACATCTGTTTGCCTACTTATGTATATAAGATAGGTATAGATAGATATAGATATAGATGATATAGATATAGATATACATATAGATGATATAGATATAGATGGATATTCACTTATCTATGTAGTTACACATCTAATTATTGTGTGCAGCCCTTGAGTAGAATGGGAATTGAAGATTTTATAAAAGTGATATTGACCTTTCATATAACATTTCAATTTCCATCTTATTAAGAATAACACATGTCTCTATAATACTCATAAATATAATCAATTGTAAACAGTATACCATTTCACTCAAGTGTCCAATGTGAAAGATTTAACTCATTGAGTAACAACGAAAACCATGGCTAGGTGTGGTGCTGTATGCCTGAAATCTCAGCACGGGAGAGGCTAAAGCAGGAGCTTTGCTGCTAGTATAAAACCATGCTGGACTACATAGTGAGTTTAAGCCCAGCTTGCACTAAACACAAAAACCCTATCTCAAAAACCCTATCTCAGGGATTGTGACATTTATGATACGCATTAATTTTCCTATTGTATATTCCAACAATTTTTATTAAACAACTTAAGTAGAAAGAAACAAGTTTAAGTTGCTCACAAATATAATGTTCTGCCTATGTCTCATTCTATACTAATTGCATGATTTTACTACTACAAAACTGATTTCAGGAAGAAGGTAAATAAAACGTTCCCTGAGCTGATAATGAGCAGAGGACAGGTGGCTTAAATCCTCCTCTAGGCTAGAGATTTTCAAACAGTAATATGAGGGAAATCATTAAAAGAATTTGTTATAATGAGAGATTACCACAGCTAATCCCAATAAAGTCTGAAGAGGTTGATTAGAAAGCTGTAAGCAGGAGTTCTGATTCTGACATGCCTAAGAGTCTTCTGCCCAGATAGATGAAAGCTAAACTGCTTTGCCACGTAAGTGTTGCAGATGTAGTGAAGTCGATTTTTTCATGAATAGAAGATTCCTTCAGATCCACTGTGATCTTTGCATTATTTACTGCCTATAAAAGGCAGCCTATTCCTTTTCTATAACATCAGTTTTACGGTTGAAACTTCTCATCTTTCTAGGTTTTAAAAAAGTGAATGAAACAAAAGAATATCTATGTAAAACAATGGTGACATTCTCTAAATGTGTCTTTAGGGTTCGTGCAGATAGCTCAATGATCTAAGTACCTGCCTGGCAAGCTCAAGGACTCCAGTTTGGTCCCTGGTACTGCATGGTGTGCCTTAACTGGGTGCGCTGAGGCAGTCCTGAAGCTGGGCACGTTGGTTCCTACGTATAGTCCTGCCACTGGGAGAATCACTACAGATCTGAACTGTGTAGCAAGACTTTATATCAAATAATAATAATAATAATAATAATATCTTTAATTCATCACTTCATAAATACTTTTTTGTTGTTGTTGTATTTTAGGGAAGGTTCTACAGGCTGTTCAGAGGCTCACTACTAGATCAGACACATAGCGATCGCCTGTTTACAGCTTCCCAAGAGCTGGGATTACAGATGCATACCACCACACCCAATTTCAATTGCCTCCTCAGCGTGGCCTGGGGGTGTGGCCGCATGGCTGGCCCAGAGATTGAACCCCCTGCCCCTGCACCTGCTTCCAGCATAACCTGCCCCATTATACTCCTTTAAATTGTATGCTCATGAAGCAAAAATGTCTCAGAAAAGATATATTTCTTTGCTGTCGATAGAACACTCAATGCTTACCTCCTTTGTAATATATCTTCTTTGTGTTTTTTGTAATATAAGTTATTTTGTTACACATCCCTTCTGTTCTTTTTAGAGGAGACATTGATTTCAATGTGTAATCTCTTAGAAGTGTACTCTGGGCAAGAGCAAGTACCAGGATTTGATACGCAATATCACAAGCCACACTGGCCACCATATTGGCCACCATAACCAGGAGTGGTGGCATATGCCTACAATCCCCACACTGAGGAAGATGAAACAGGAGGACCACATGAGTCTGAGTAGTGCTGTGAGATCCTGTACCAAATACATAAATTAAAAGTATCATTTAAAAATGTGTACATTTTCTTTCTTTCTTTCTTTCTTTCTTTCTTTCTTTCTTTCTTTCTTTCTTTCTTTCTTTCTTTCTTTCCTTCCTTCCTTCCTTTTTTCTTTTTCTTTCTTTCTTCTTTCTTTCTTTCTTTCTTTCTTTCTTTCTTTCTTCCTTTCCCTTTTTTTCTTTCTTTCTCTTTCTTTCTTACGCATTGGTGCCAGGGATTGAACCCTGGTCCCTCTGCTTCCTTAAGCAGTTGCGTAGTCTGCTTAGTGATCTCATTGGTCATCACATTTTCTTTATTTGACAAACAACAATTCTCTCTTGTCTTTTTGCCATTTTTTTTTTTGTCTTTTTGAGACAGGGTCTTGCCATGCAGTTGAGGCTGGCCTTGAGCTCACTTTTGTAGCCCAGGCTGGTCTCGAACTCGCACCAATCCTCCTGCCTCAGCCTCCCGAGTGCTGGGATTACAGGCATGAGCCACCACGCCCGGCTCTCTTGTCTTTTTGAATAACAAGTATAACTTCTCCTTAGTCATCTTCATTTTATATAAAACTACTCAGAATTTTCATTAATTAAATATATTGGTACATTTTGGGAATGCATTAAGATCATATTTATTATAGGGAATATGTGTGCAATATAATTTCTTTCTTTCTTTCTTTCTTTTTGTCTTTCTTTCTTTCTTTCTCTCTTTCGAATTCTTCTGCCCTTCCTTTGCATTAATGCCATGATGATTTTTGAAATACCATTTAAGCTGATTATCTATATAAACATGTTTTCTATCAGCATAGACTACAATATCCTTCCCAAAGAGTCACCCACTTTTCTCTTAGAAAAAGTCTACTTGACTTCTCAAAGCATGGGGCCGTTACAATTCCAAAGTGATTACATGCAGTAAAGTTGAGCTTGTTTTTGTAAGCTATGCTTGTATTTGTTTGGAAAGCAAATCCAAAAATGACATTTTTATGATTGTCTGATTATGTTGTCATTATACGTAGGCAAACTTATTACAGTGATTTAGATGAACAAAACAGGAAAATTCATAATAGATTTATGAAAGCTATGAAATCTGAGGCACTTGAGCACAAAATGAGACTGCTACAATCATATTTACAAATAAAATAGGTGAAGCGATAAATTTTGAGTATTATCTTTTTTTTTTTTTTTCCGGACCAGTATTCAAACTTATGACCTTGAATTTTCCAGGTGGGCACTTGTGCAATGTAGCTATGTCCTCAGCTTAGAGTATCATCTTATATCTTCAAATATACATGATATTTGAAGGATAGCATCCACACAATTTACTTAATTTTAAACAAGATTTAAGGACAGTTGCTTGAGACCTTTTATCTTCAAGCCTAATCCTTTATTCAAAATATATCAATGAAAACTAAACCGATTTAAAAATATATGCAATGTAATTGAAGGTAAATTTTTCAAAGGGGGAAAATTTCAAATTGCCAACAGATAAATGAAAAACTACCCTAATCATTAATCATTCACAGAGCGGAAGGAGCCACCATGTGATATTACCTTGTGCCTGTTAAGCTGGACATTAAGGAAAGTAAAATTAAATGTGGCTAAACACAGGGAATTTTGAAAGTTTCATCGTAGTCATTATGAAAAACAAAATACTTCTTTCTTGAAAACTTGAAAAATACTACCACGTAACAGAGAAGTCATACTCGCATATTGATGCGCCCACCCCTAAAGTAAGTTAGTCTTTAGAAGGGAGTACCTGCACTTTCCCAGTTGACTCTAACATATTCACAGCAGCACAGAAGTGCTCATAACTTGGGGTGCATTTGGAAATAAGAAGTGTGATGGGAAGGTGCAATGAATATTAAAGATATTTAAATATGTTGCAGTGAAGGACACATTGCTATCAATCTTCTAAAACTTCTCATTTTAAACACAGGTATCCCATCACTCTTGCCAATTTCTGAAGCAATTCTGGAAAGCTCCTTTCATCAGTATTTTGACTGTGTTAACTTCGTTACCTGGCTACATTGTACCAATGAAAAAATGCTTATATTCCATTCTTATGTTTTGGAGTGTGCAGAAGGGCCCGGGTTCACACAATTCTATTCCCTGTGCATGAGGAGGATGAGGACACATCATGTTTCTATAGATCTTCTTTTCTGCTGCATCACATTGCGCAGAATACTAGCTGAATTATTTTTCACTTGCGAAACGTTCTGAGAAATTTGGCTCCCAGAACTGCTTCAAAAAGTGGCAAGAAGCTGGGCGTGGTGGCACATGCCTGTAATCCAAGCACTTGGGAGGCTAAGGCAGGAGGATCAATGTGAGTTTGAGACCAGCCTGTATTAAAAAAGTGTGCTGAAGGCCAGCCTGAACTGCATAGCGAGACCCTGTCTCAAAAAGACAAGAAAAACAAAAAAAAAGTGGCAAGAACAAGTGAATAAGTGTGTCTGAAGCAACAGGGAGGATTCCAAAGCTACAGGGAGAATTTCCATGCAGAATTAAATGCAAATGTCTTTCATTTTAATTGGCAAGTAGTAAACAGAACTAGAAATATCTGAAAGTAGGTGTATTAGTTACTTTTTTGCTCATTGCCGGAACAAATACCCAACACTCAAAATGAGGGAAGGAAAGGATTTTTTAGCTCACAGTTTGTGGAGGTTTCAGTCCATATTCGGCTGGCCCAAGGCTGAGTGGAACAGAGCAGAGAGAATCCAGTTCATGGCGGCGGAACAGCAGCAAAATGGCAGCAGAGGTAGCCAGTCAATCAGGGCAGCAGAGCAGCAGCAAAATCTAGAGCTCCAGTCTGTCTCTCTGTCTCTCTTTATATTACATTCAGGCTCTCCACCTTAGCTCCCGCCCTAGGCTACACCCATAATTCCAGAAGTACTTCCACCCATAATCCCATCAGTACTAAAGCCTATAATCCCAGGGATCATGGATCAAGTCTGAAACTCTAGAAGACCCCGCCCAATGACTCCATGAGGCTTTGGGGGGACAACTAGACATAAACCATAACAGTAGGAAAATGGAATAATCGTGATAGTGGTTGGGCAGCTCATCAGATGATATTTTCCCCTGCTATCAGCAGGTAATCAAGAGGCACATCTATGTCATGCCTGCCCACCCTCCACAGCATAGATTTTTCCAGAATCAGTCATACAGTTAATTGCATTAAACACTTATACGACAGAGAGCAAGTATTTGGAGGTCGGTATCTGAAGTTAACAACAGCAAATACAGAGGTTTTCCATCAGTGTATCTTTGCTGTCATTTAAGGAGTCTGTTTTTGCAGCATTTCTGTTTGGAAAAAAGTTTTTTTTCTGGAGTTACAGATTTAATGACCATAGCTGCTTTTACAGATTCAGACAGCTCTGGAAAAGTTCAACATGGTCAGCTACTTGTTTGCAGACTTCATATCAAGTTAAAATTTTTGTATCTATGTCTTGTTGAATTTGATTTCTCCCACTCATTATGAAGTGCTTACATATATCACATTTTTACCTCTAAACTGAATAGGTGAAGAGTCATTTCTAAAAATTTTGTAAGACCAAAAGGTTCTTTAACATATGGCTGAAACTCAATGCACTGATGCGAGATTCTCAGCCTCTTGTTCTTATTTCTAGTTTCTTTTGCAAATCTTGACTGTGATTCACAACGTATTATATTCATTTTAACTATTTGCATTATCTGAATTTCCATTAATAATTTCTGTGCTGAAATAATGTAGCACGGAAGCTTCAAATAATTATGCAGTCCATTATTTTGTTCACAACTGCGTAGTTTAGACGCAGTATGGGGGAGGTATCTGTTCCACTGGTCATGTGAAAGCACTGAATGGTGCCAACAGAACCACTTCCAAGATTGTTTGCTAATAGCAATGGTTGCCTGTTGCTGACTATGAGTCGAGTTCTCAGCTAGAGTGGACTCTCCGGAGCTTCAGTTTCAGTCAGTGTAATTCAAATAGCCCAGCCAAAAAGTCATTTTCTTCAGGGAGTGGTAGGTAGTTGGGAACTCTATGAATACTAAGAAACTAGCCTGAGAAGTTTCCTATTGTTGCTTCTGCCACACTTACTGGAATAATTATAAAAGTCGCTGAGATTGAGGCAGAAGCATTATATACTCTACCACTTCACTGTAGATAGATAGGATTCCAAAAGATCTCACCAAGCCAGAAAAAAGTTGGATGATTTTGGCCCCTTAAATTTTAAACATAATTACATTGAAATATTTGATAGACTAAATTATGGTTAATATAATAGAGATCTCATAATACAAATAAGTTCATATGCACTGATCTTAAACAATGTTTATTAAAATGCATTTTTCAGTGCTCAAACTTCAGGAAAATGACCTACATAATTTGCCTGCAATTAACTATTTAATGAAGATATCCCAATAATATTTTGCCTTATTATTTTAGAATGACCTGTAAGTCATAGTTTACTGTTTCAAAATGATTAAAGTTACTTAAAAAGATATGCATACCTACAAGGCTACAGATGTCCCTGAATACCATGGGAAGAAGGTCATTGTGGAATGATTTCATTAATTCCAAGCCAATGATATTCCCAAAGAAGGTTAATTAGATAACTCTCTTACTAACTCCAAATTTCATTCTATCAGGAGTAAAACAAATTTCTTTATCATTATCGTTTGGGAAGAGGAGTAAAATGTTTCCTATCCTCGAGTTCTAGCTTTTACTTACTTTCTACTTATCTCATCAACTTCCCTACAATTTCTTAAGCTGTGCAATGAAACCACCCAGAAATAAAACACAGCTGTGGTGATTGCATAGAGAAAGTCCAAAATAGACATTACCACATTTATTTACCATAGAGATTCAGCAGTGCTTCTGAGAAAGGCATGAGGAGGAGAAAAGGGAAGTACTTTTAAAATTAAAAAGTCTGAATTACAGGATATATTTTATAAAAATGATTAAGTTTTGTGTGTATTAATCAGCAAAAATACTAATAAATTGCTTCTGTGTTTATAATAAGTTACAGATGAAAGCAATGAATTAACAAATTCTACTGAAAAATTATGTATCAGATCACTCATTAATTGGATTATTTATTACAATGCAAAAGTAAGGGATGTTAGAGTTGACTTTTCTGAATAAAAATTAAGATGATCTCTTCAGACAAGTTCTTTGACAGCAGGAAAACAAAAGCAGATAAAAACACTAATCTTTTTGCACAAAATTTCATTAGGCTCTTAAAACATTTGAGAATGATAAAGCGTGATAAGATAACTATGATATTAAAATTAGTTAAAATAAAGAGAAAGACAACACTATGAGTAAAAATATGGGTATATATATATATACATATATATATATATATATATATATAATTTTTTTTTTTGAGACAGGGTCTCACTGTGCAGTTCAGGCTGGCCTTGAGCTCACTTTTGTAGCCCAGGCTGGTCTCGAACTCGCACCGATCCTCCTGCCTCAGCCTCCTGAGTGCTGGGATTACAGGCGTGTGCCACCACGCCCGGCTTGGGTACATATATTCTCTATACACGAATAAAACTGTTACAAATATGACCTACTTATTCATCAAAATAATTTTTTTTCACATGAGCGTAGAAATTCTTTTTCTGGAAGTGAGGAGGAAGACTCTACACGGTGTCCAGGGTCCCAGTACTGGATCCGAGTTGTAGTTATCTACCTGTCGGCCTGCTTACAGCCACAAAGAGCTGGGATTACAGGCTTGTGCCACCAAACCCAGTCTCAGTTGCAGTCTCAGCATGCCCCTGGGGGCGGGCTTGCAGGACAGGCCCAGGGACCAAACCCTGGCCACTGCGCCTGCTTGCAGCACTGTAATCCACTGAACTAACAAATAGAAATGTTTTAAAAGTAAAACATCAATTCATTAATTGGACTTCCATAATTTCAGTGTATAACTACAGATACACAGAAATTTGGAATGATTGCAATATTACCGAATATCATAGTCTTCTTCCTTCCTTCCTTCCTTCCTTCCTGCTTTCTTTTTTTTTTTTTTTTTTTTTTTTTTTTTTTTTTTTTTTTTTTTTTTTTTTTTTT
>PVJA010045775.1:0-15324 GCA_004027025.1 Myocastor coypus | reverse complement strand
ACAATGTTACCCAGCACGCTGTTGGCATTGTTGTAAACAAGCAAGTTAAGGGCAAGATACTTGCCAAGAGGATTAATGTATGTATTGAGCATATTAAACATTCAAAAAGTCGTGATAGCTTCCTGAAACGTGTCAAGGAAAATGATCAGAAAAAGAAAGAAGCCAAAGAGAAAGGTACTTGGGTTCAACTGAAGCGCCAACCTGCCCCTCCCAGAGAAGTGCACTTTGGGAAGGAACCTGAGTTGTTAGAACCTATTCCCTATGAATTCATGGCATAAACTGGGATGTAGTTCTGCCATTCACCACCTAATTGGCAGCTTAAGTGTTCTAGGTCCTGTATAAAAATAAAATTGCCCTGTGTTGTAAGGGTGATTTTCTTAGTTGAAGAGGTATGTGGTGCCTTCTTACTCAAACATATCTCAGCAGATTTTCACTGTAGTGAGTAATTGTGTCTGGTCTTTACTCTTTAGTGTTTTCTTTCTGAAAAGTATTGCTGAGGTATTGTGCAGGTGTATACTCAAATATTTATAAAGTATTTATATTGGCTTGAAGATCTTGTAAATCACCATTGGGAAAAGATGTATCCAAATAAATGGAAGTCACTTTAGAAACAAATGTAAGTCCATTTCAGTTAAATAAATTGTTTAAAGCCAAAAAAAAAAAAAAAAAAGTACCCCTTCACAATAACTCTGAAAACATGGGTAATGACTAACACTGATTTTTGACTAAAGGTAAGTTTGTAAAATGAAAATCACCAAGTAAGCTGGGCATGGTGGTGCATGCCTGTAATCCCAGTACTTGGGAGGCTGAGGCAGGAGGATCAGTGTGAGTTCGAGACCAGCCTGGGCTACAAAAGTGAGCTCAAGGCCAGCCTGAGCTGTACAGAGAGAACCTGTCTCAAAAAAAGACAAAAAAAAAAAAAGAAAGAAAGAAAAAAAAAGAAAGAAAAGAAAAACAAGTAAATCAGTGCCCTTTGCTTCTCTCTTTTTAAAAACATTTATTTATTTGTTATTTGTACGTGGTCTCCATACACAGTTCAGACTCCTAGTGATCCTCTTGTCTCAGCTTCCCCAGGGCTGGGATTACAGGCGTGCACCACCATGCCCATTTTTGGTGGCTGGCACGGGATGCCTGGGGTTCCAGGGCCTGCATGGTATGTGGTATCAGGGATTGAATTTGGGTCCTTGCACTTGCCAGGCAGGCACTTAGACTGCTGATCTATCTTCTATGCCCTTTGCAATTGCTGTAAAACTGGAAAGGGACATAGCAGGGTTGCTGATTTATTACATAAAAGTTGGTCCAAACTGCCAGGCCTGGTTGCATAAGCACATAGCAGCATCATCTGGGAGGCTGAGACAAGAAGATCACAGTGAGTTCAAGGCCAGCCTACACTGCTTAAGTATGTTCAAAGTCAGCCTGAACTATATTGAAAGAACCTGTCTCAAAAAAAAAAAGTTGGTTCAAACTTACAAAAGAATAGCACAAATGTCTGTAGATCAAAAGATCTGCAGGAAGTCTGTAAAAAGTGTCTGTTTCTAAGATGAGCATCCACTTAAAAATACAAGAACACAAAATAAAATTAACTAGAATTTTCAAGGGACTTTGGCAGAAGTCTAGATTTCCCATGCATGAAGCTTGAGGCATCTGGATTTTGCTGAGGTGAACCACCAGAATGAGATGAAGCGATGTTATAGTTATCCAAAGACTACTTTTGTTTCCAATGAAGCTCTGTTTTTCCAATGTGCAGCAAAACTACTTCCTGCTGTTATTACTAACATAATGAACAGAGGAGAAAGAGGATTGAAAGCTGTCGTGTAGTCTGAAGTGGGCACAGAAGTGTCTCCTGCTGGATAATCAATACCACTTTCTTTTCTGGGCTTTATCCTTGGGTTAATTCTTGTCATTCTGGGGCTGATTATAGTGAAAATTCAGAGTACAGACAAAAATAAACTGGGAGCAAGGATATTTTAAGTGTTGTCAATTTCACATGTAATTTATAAACAACAGAAGTTGATTTTCCCCATAGTTCTGAAGGGTGGGAAGTATAAGATCAAGATGCCAGCAGGTATAGTTGTCTGCTGAGAGCTACTCTCTGCTTCCAAGTTGGCATATTGATGCTTCATTCTCCAGAAGGGGAGAATCTGTGTCTTCATATTGTGGAAGGGCAAGCTGACATGATACTTCTTTTACAAGGGCCTTAATTCCATTTCAGAAGAACTCCTATGGTCCAACCACATCTAACAAGCCCTACCTCTTAATGCTATCTCAACAGTAATACCTGAATTTTGGTGAGAACACATTTGATTTATCACATATTAAGTATAGCAATCTACCAATTAAGGATAGACTTAGTTAGTGATAGACTTCATACACAATGTGATCTTATAGGATTATACCACTTAATAACATGTGGGTCATCTTAGTAAATATGAAATTTTTTCTTTATTTGGTTGTCTTAGCTAGGGAAATTAATTTTTTTAAATTGGATATATTTTTTCAAATATTTTATTTATTTAGTACAGGGTCTCACTACCTAGCTGGGACTGATAGTGATCCTTCTGTCACAGACTCTCCAGTGCTAGGATTACAGTGCTGTGCCATCACTCTCTGTCTCCAATAGATGTTTTTCTTATTCCACTGGTAGGAGAAGGTTAGAACTAAAGATAAGGCAGTGTGGAAAACTGACTACAGAAAGCCAATCAGTTGACTAAATGAAAATGATGCAGTATTAGCCGGGCGTGGTGGCTCACGCCTGTAATCCCAGCACTTGGGAGGCTGAGGCAGGAGGATTGGTGTGAGTTCGAGACCAGCCTGGGCTACAAAAGTGAGCTCAGGACCAGCCTCAACTGCATAGCGAGACCCTGTCTCAAAAAGACAAAAAAAAAAAAAAAAAAGAAAATGATGCAGTATTATACTAATTATTTAAACAAAGCAAAGATGCTTTGGAAATGCTGTGTTTTTCATTCATTCATTCATTTATTGGTGGCTGGCTCAACCTGTCCCCTGGGGGCAGAGCTGGCACAACATGTGGTGCCAGGGATCAAACTGTGGTCCCTGCATTTGCCTAAACTTGCCTATGCTTGCCTAAGCGGGTGCTTTAGATCATTGAGATATCTTGCCAGCCCATGCCCTGTGTTTCTTAAATCTAGTAATTTTTAGAAGGAAAACCCTCAAAATATTTGTAAACATAAAATTACAGGATCTATAATAATACCTGGCACATAAAAAGTGCTCAATAAATATTTCCCCAATGTTAAGCAACTACAACTTTCAAAAAAGTTTTAGCAAGAAAAATCCTTGGGCAGAGATAAGCACAGAACAAGATTTTGGCAACAGGTTCATATAAGTGTCCATTTGGGAACTATGGAAGATGATAGCAGTAATTATAGAACCAGGAATTGTGATTGCAGAGAACTCTGGTTGGTTAAGCAGGTTTCTATATATGGTAAACTATAACAAGTGTTAATTGGCCATAAAAGTCTTTAAAAGTAATTTTTAACATACTTCTTGACTATCAGGGCTTTGCTGTAAAGTATAGAGTAACTACTGTAGAATAACTCCAGAAAGAGGACCAACACAAGGCATAAACATCGGCCAAAGGAAAGAAGGAAAGAATTCCTTATTAAGAGGAAGCATGTCAACAAATAAGGAAGTAGAAGAGACATTAAATTAACCACTCATTTTTCTTAGAAGTTACCCAAAAGTGATGGTCAAATGCTAATTTAAAAGAACTATGATTAAACAGAAGTGCTAATAGGGCAGTGACTTATGATCAAATTTTAATGTTTTCAACGCTAATTTGCCTATTTAAGAAAAAATATTTAAAGCCATTGTAAGTTGGTAAATGAGAAACTACTCGGAGAGCAGTTGGAGTACCTCAGGAATTGCACTGTACACATTTCAGGATAATTATAATTATTATTTTGTTCTTTGGAAATTAATAGTTAACTGATGCCACCAAACTCTTAATGAATGAATCACCTTGGGGCTCATTAAAAGTATAAAAGTGGATCATGCAATTTCAAGTTCCTAATAAGTTGCTCTGGTGATCATTATCAGCAGCTAGTATCCCTCCTGGATCGCTCTCAATATGAGGCACTTGGGATGCTGAGTATTCTCATAAATGAGCACCCCAGGCAGGCAGCCAAGAGGGTCCTCTTACAAACCCATCTTGAGAAGTTTTTAGTTAAGTTTTGATTGCTCTCTGGGGAAGGTACAGGCAATAGTTCTGTTCTCAATTAACTTTGCTACTATGGAGAGATATTTCTGATTAATAGAAAACACTATCTCAAAGAGAGGTTAGGGCATAAATTGTTGAAAATTATTTCCTATGAACTATTTAGAGATGAACTGCTATGTCTGTGGTTTGCTTTGAAATACTGTAAAGTAAGCAATGTGCTCAAAACAAACTAAAAACCAAAACCCCAGAGGGAATAAATGTGACAAGACTACAATATACTGATAGCTACTGAGGCTCACAGGAGGGTCATTATACTAGTTTCTTTTATGTATGTTTGGTAATTTCCATTGCAACCTATATATATATATGTATATATATATATATATATATATGTATATATATATATATACATATATATATATTCAATTCCCATAAATACTGTCTTAAATTAGGTATTACTGTATTTACTTATGGATTCTTTCAGTTAAAATTAACAGAAACCCAATTCACACTGGATTTTACCATAACAAGACTACATAGATTCACATCACTGAAAAGTCCAGAGCTGTTCTAGGCAATAGATGATGTTTGATCCTACATCAATGACATCATCAAGGACAATTTTTATCATTCTACTTTGGCTTCTAGGATGCTGGCTTCAACTTAAGGCTCACATTTCTCCTAATTTTAGTAGCACTGTTAACAATTGTAGGTTATATGTATTATCCAGCAAGAAATGGATTTGTTCTAATATTTCCCCCAAAAAGTCCTGGTGGGACTAGCTTACAGTCATATGACTAACCAAGGAGGCAGAATCTTCTTCTGTTAACTTAGTTAATGTCACATTGTCAACTCCTATAAACTAGGATCAAGAACCTCTCAAATCTCTGAATGAAATCAGTGTTACTGGGAAGAAGGAAAGATAAAATAGACAGTAGGAACAAGTAAAAAATGTTAGGTATGCTCCTAATATATGTGTATTAAGTGCCTGGTAGATCAGAACAGCAGAGGGCATTGGCCTCTGTCTTCTAATAGTCAAATATACATTTGGATCTGTGGTCAAAGATTAGTGGCTTGGGTGGTCTGTAGAGGTGGATGATTTCCTTAATGACAAGATAGCCACATCTACTACAGATGGGTATGATGCTAAGGGTATGGTATGCTTCATTTTGGAGACAGTATCTACCCTCAGATGAAGGGGATTGTCTTATCTAGTGTAGGGTATATGCTAGGTTTACATTGGTTGTATAGACTATGGCTATCAGAACATACTCCTGTACCATAATTTTTCATGCCTTGGAGATAGTTTTAATTGCTAAATCTCATACAGTAAGTTCCTCATTTAGCATGGCTATTTGTCATAGATATAGTTGGATGTTTAAGGCTATATTAAGATAGAAGTCTATATGACATATATCTATACATAAAGTATGTTTAGTGTTAATACAATAGGAAAAAAACAAAACAAAACAAAACAAAACAAAAAAAACTGTTATCCATAGCAGCTACTAGGATGACTTGGCTTACATACTGACAGAGTCCTTTCATGCCTGCTGCAGTGCATGTGCCATAGGCTCATCCCACTGGCATAGGTATCACCCCATGAGCAGACTAGCATGTGAGCATGAGGTTGACCTTTCCAGTCATCCGCTCCTTAAAAGGCCCATAATATTTATAGTGAAACTGCTCTAATTCTGGTGTATGAAAGATTTCAGAAGGAAAAGGGGGCACACATCGGTAATCCCAGTACTTGGGAGGCTCAGATAGGAGGACTGTTGTGAGTTTGAGACCAACCTGGGCTACAAAGTGAGCTCAAGGCCAGCCTGAACTGCAGAGTGAGACCTTGTCTCAAAAAGTTAAAAAAAAAAAAAAAAGAGGAGAGATCAATACCTGACAGTAAAGGAGGAGGGGGAGGAGAAATGCAAAGAGCAGCAGTCCCAGGCCCACCTTAAGGAGCCTGGAAAAACTCTTGACCAGTGGATTCACCTGAAAGTGGCTGTTCAGAATGTCACAGCTCCATGAAAAAGTTTGACAAGCCTCCTTCAGCTCCTCTTATTTGGCAATCAAAAAGACATTTTCATCTGTTTCCAGTTCCTCCAATAAATCTGTCTTTCTTTACAACTCAAGCCTAGATGAAAGTCACACAGCATATCAATCAAATCATCATCAACAGGGGTAGGGAGCATGCTGGCTGGCACTTGGATTGCATGCTAGTTTGGAGATGGTTAAGGGCTCTTTGAGTTTATCTTCCTCTTCACTTGGGGGAAATTCATATTGTCTGGCTTCCTTCACTGGGGAGCTAGAGGTTAACAAAGCAGAAATGTCCTCTTTGGGCTATGGGCACCCTCACCCAACGGAAAGGCCTTGTCCTGTTCAATGGGAGAAGGAAGCAGGGCCTGCCGAGCTCCATGTTGATGATGAGTTGTTTGAGGAGTGAGAACAACGGCTCTGAGTCATGTTGACTCAGTGCACCTCAGGAGGCTCCCTCTGGAGTCTGTAGTTTGCCTCCACCACGTTGTTAGCAACTCTGCTGCTATATCAAAAGCTACTTCCTTCAAAATATATCTTGATGCTTGACACAGTCTTAATCTAACTGGAATTTGTGCATTTCTAAAAGGCCTGGTTCTCTCCCCTACACTTCCGGAGATGCTTGCAGGCAGCTGGGGTTGATGTGTGGAATGCGGAGATGACTTTTTTTCCTTGTGTGTGCCAATTACATAAAATGCCTTCCCTTCAAACTTCAATTTGCAGACATCTGGTCATTTTATCAAATGTATTCTCTTATTTCCTGGAATATCACAGTAGCAAATCCTAAAAATGCTGTTGTTCCTGTGGAATTCTTGTATGGATCAAGATGCACCCTATAGGTAAGCTTTCAGGAGTGTGTTAAACTCAGAAACCAGTGGACTCTGGCCTCTTCTCTGTATCGTTCCGATTTTAGTATATGAGCTGCTGAAGCGAGCAGTTCAATGATTTTTCTTTCCAGCTTCTGTCACTGCTTGGGGAAAGCCTCAGACTCACTGATCTAATTCTCAGGATGCTCATCAGGAGCATCACTATGAGTCTGATCTGTGTAGTGAGACTCTGTACTAAAATAATAGGATCAGCAGGATGGTTCAGTGGTCTAAAGCGCATGCTTAGAAAAGCTTCGGCTGCCACGGGGACTGCAATTCAATCCCCGGTACCACATGCTGCACCAGCCCTGTCCTCAGGGCAAACTGAGCCAGCCAACAATAAATAAATAAATAAATAAATAAATAAAATAATTAAGAATAGTTAACAAGCTTGAATTATACAGGCACCTAAGTAAGCAGCGACAGAAAAGGAATATAGCAGTTGATTATGAAAAATACCATGTTTTATCTGTAAATAGAAAAGGTACCCTTTTGCTGCATCCCACGCAGCTCTCAATGTTCCTGATGAGAAGATGAAATAAAGACAAGAGACAAAGCTGGAGTCACATGGAGCTCTCTGCTTTGGGAAGACAAGGAGCTGAACTACTACTGTAGAGGCATTTACACATTTGAAGAAGTTAGAACCATGAGACTCAGGGTTTCCTACTGACTAATGACTGGAATTGTCTCAGGCAAGATGTTTTGTCAGGACCAAAGAAGCTTGAGTGCTTTAGGCATTCTCCGCACATGTGATCAACTTCAAACTTCAGCTGTTCCCTACATTTCCCCTTTTTCTGTTTTGTAGTGTACATGATGGGTGTCTATCTGAAGTTAAAGAAGCCGTGTTTGGAGGACTCTGTAGAAAGACTGTCTCATTCTTGAACCCTTTCCATTCTGAGTGAACTTACTTGTTTAAACTAAAGATTTTCAACCCAAAGACTTTTGGTACCTGTATTCAGCAAGTTATCCCTATAGAGTCCAATAATCCATAACAGTGGTGAGTTACCAGTATAGCTGGCAACTGTCAGAGGTGTTAGTAATTTGAATCTTTTACAACTAACATATTACTATGGCATTGTTTTGTATGCTCTGTGATTATATTTTTCTGCTAAATTTTTAAGACCAACTTAAAGTAAGACCTGTATTAATCAATTTTTTGCAATCAAGGTGAGTTAAATCTCTTCAAGATTTATCTTGGAGCCAAGTACAGTGCCTTTTAGTTGTTCTGTTGGTGTTAGCCATCTGGATGAGTCACAGGCATTGATTAACCAGGTTGCTGTCTGAAATTTGGGAGTTTTTTTCTCTCTCTTAGTGACTCTCCTTAGGCATATTGTACATCATTGAATCACTTTCCTCTTGGGTCCAATAATCTCCTTGATCAGAAAAATCAGAGACTCAACTGAGCTATAGGATGTCACAGCAGAGATTTTCTTATGTCCTGGGTACTCATTGACCTCAGAGGGCTAGGGCCAAAACATTAACTATCCTCTTAGCACATCTCCCTCTCTCTCTCTCTCTCTCTCTCTCTCTCTCTCTCTCTCTCTCTCTCTCTCTCTCTAATTTTGGTCTCTAAACCTCAATTGTTAAATAAGATTAATGACATTACATTGTAGTGGAGGCAGTAAGCTTAAATTACTATCTTACCTGAATATCAAACAGCTTAGAGCCTCTAATGAATCTGTTATTTTCTAAAAATCATGAATATTCTAATATTAAATTTCTGTAGAATGTTAACAGAAAAGATATATATTTTCACACAGAAATGTAGAAATTAAGACCATCCACGCAGAGAGCTGGTGGTATAGCTCAGCAGATTAAGTGCTTACTTAGGGAAGCACAGGTGCCAGGGTTCGGTTCCTGGCCCCATCTGCTGCCCTGGCCCCACTCTCGAGCTCACTGAGCCAGCGATGGAATCTGGGCAAGGTGGCATGTGCCTGTAATCCCAGCACTTAGGGAGGTGCAACCAGGAGGATCATTATGAGCCAGTAGTGAGACCCTGTACAAAAAAGGAAAAGCCAAAAGATAATCTGTGCAGCATGACAATCATGATAACATTTTATAACACATCTTCATTTTCATTTTGACATAGCATAACCCTTTTAACCAATCATTTCTATCTAATATATAAGAAGCTTTTTGCCTAATTGGTTGTCTCTTTTTTATTTTTTATATTTTTTTGTATTTTAAGGATGGGTCTACAGGAGTGTTCAGGGACTAACCAGTGATCTGACTGATTATAGCCTCCAAATAGCTGGTATTACAGGTGTGTGCTGCTACGCCCAATCTCAAGTGCCACCTCAGTATGCCCGAGGGGGTGGGGCAGCAAGACAGGCCCTGTTGTTTTTAATGGGATATGCATCACATGAGTTTTTTTGTTAAAAGACAGAAGTCTGAATCAAAGAAAAAAGTAATTACCGTAAGCAGTCCTTGTTTTACATTTTGGAAGACATGTACATCTGGATTCATGAACACATTTAATATACCATGAGATTAACAGTACTGAGTTGTCATACACATGTGAAAAAACGTTGTTCCTTAATTTAATTTTTCACCAAGAGTGTTTTTTGTGAGAAAACTTTATTGTAATTTTTTATAAAATTTTACCTTTTGACCATGACCAAATTATTGGAGCTATCTCCCAAGAGATTATGGAGATCACTGGGGTTCCTTATTAATGAGCAAAGGTTGGGCCACTTCTCTATTCAACAACTAATCTCTCCTCACTTTAAGGAATTTTTGTTTAATTATCTTAATATTTTGATGAACTGTGAGAAAACCAATTTTGATATCACTTAGGCCATCGGGTAAGTCAGGTAGAAGCATGCTTTTAAGTCTATAGCCCAACCTGTATTATGAACAAATGATACAAAAATGCAAAAGCAAATAGGGAAAGGGAAAAAAATTGTTGTGCTCAAATAAAAATGGAATAGCTATTCATAAAATGGACAAGTAAGTACACAGAACAAGCAAACAAATATCTCACAAAATCAGAGTGCACTCAAATATATTTTTGACCAAATTAAATTACAGTAATTCTATTACAAGTTTAGAAATTCATAATTAAAACTAAACTAGTCAGATTATGTTGTTCATCAGTTAGCACAGATCTTTTAGAAGAATTTGGCTGGAATAAAATCTTTTATCTATAATGAGTATAATACATATTTTAGTATTTTATTTTGTCTTAAGAATACTGGTAACTTTCAGCTCAGCAATCTCTATGTGCTATCGGGATACTTTAATCTCTTGATTTTGACATTTTGGTTACTATCTTCTGGGCATTCTGGATCAATTCTCTCAGTAGGCCACAAGTCAGATTAGCCTTATCCTTGTCAACTTTTTGTTCAGATCTGGATTCTGGTTAGGGATGAAAAGCATGATCTAACAAAACTCAAGCATATCCTCAACCTCAAATTAGCTTATTTTTTCTTTACCTGATTGAATTGTGATAGTATACACTGCCAAGGATTGATTTATTTCCTCCTTTTGTAATTGTAATTGAATTTTGATCATACTGTGAGAAACCTGTGTCCTATATCTTAGAAGAGGAAGCCATCACATATCCTTTCCTATCCTAAAATGACCCACCTGTGAAGACAAGCATATTGAATTAATTTATCTGAAACATAATGACAATAACACCAGAGAAGTTAGCAAATATAGATTGCCAAGAGGAAGAAAATCGTCATAACCACTGTTGTAGAACTGAAGAAAAGGGAACAATAGTTTGTACCTCATGACCAAAGCCATTGAAAAGGACCCCAAGACTGCTAAAGGACCCTAAGGGCCATATGATGAGTTTGGAAAAGCCAATTAATATACCAAATAAAGTCTGAAAATCAGTTAGGGTTTATTTGAACATTTTGGGGTATATCTTTGTTGGATACGGTGACCCAAACATGAAAAAGTTGTCATAGCCTATACTTCTTCAAAGGCTACCACTAGGCCTGTCACCATTGAAATAGAATGTCAAAATCAAGCGAATAAGCCTCAGTGCTCTCAGATTGGACTCTAAAACACTATATCTTTTTGAAAAGTACCAAAGCTTTTTTACACCAAATACATTTAAAAATGTAAATAGGAAATCAACCTTATTAGGTATCAAGGGAACACCAAAGATTTATAAAAACTTCTAAAATCATTCTATATATGTTAAGAAAAATGTAATTAAAGCATGATAGTTTTTATAAGCTATATGATCTAAAATGAGGATTTCTTTGAGTATAACTCTAAGAGAACAAATTTATCATTGGAGTATATATTTTTGAGGCAAAGGGGAAAAATTTTATTTAATGGGAGTTATATTAGTAATCTTTCAAAACATGTTCATTGTAAATCTTAGGAAATAACTTTTTTATTTTTTTTTTTCTTGTTTCAGAACCTTTATTTGTGTATTCACTCATTTTTATGGCTGGCTCAGACTACCCCAAGGGCAGGGCTGGCATAGCATGTGGTGCCGGGGATTGAACCGAGGTCCCTGAAGCCACTCAAGCTTTCCCAAGCAGGTGCTTTAGACCATTGAGCCATCCCTCTGGGCCCCAACATTTTTAACTAAAGGTAAAATGTTTTGTATCTTGAGGGTGGAAAGTCTTTTAAATCAATTACCTAGAGGGAAAAATAGAAAGGCCTTTTTAAATGTCAAGATTGGGTAATGTTTTAAGTGAGTTCAATCACAACCTTGATTTTCTTTTTGTATTTGGGTTCCTGCCTCTGGCTGCAGCTTCTGCTTCATCACTGTGGGGCTGGGCAATCTTCTGAAGGCAGCTCATTGACCTGACTTACTGTTGGGAATGGGCTCCATCACCCATGTCTCCACCTCCCCAAGGTTTATGGTGATCACCACCTCTACAGCCATGGCTGCCAAAAAATTTTTTGGTTTTCCTCTCCTCTCACCTGGGCCACTGTCACTCTTTATGGCTCTTTGCAGAGCACACATTGCTAGTGTAATGGGTGAGGCTGTCTGGTGAGCTGGTCACAGTGGAGGTGCTCAAGAAGTTTTCCTGGAATCCAGTTCACCAGAGAGGGAAATAAGAATATAAAGCAGTCACTGTCTGGCTGATTGAGCACAGGCAACGGGAGCTGGCTATCCTTCCTGCTCTGGCTGCTCCACGTTTTGCTGCTGCCAGGACTCCAAGCATAGGCACTGTTTGAGCTGTGTAAATTTTGGTGCCGGAAAAGAGCACACTGTTGGTGGAGACAGCCAGGCTACACTATAATCAAGTCCTGCATATTTGGCCCCAGGAGCCCAAGCCTGTGATTGGTGATGGACAACAGCATCTGTGGCTGAGTAGGGCATTCAGATGCCTGGGGAGCTGGGAAATCCCAGATGAGTTCATGTAGGGCCAGAGCACAGGGCATTCTCTGCACCTGGACTGCGTCCTTCCCCCAGTGACACAAGATTTAAAACATTGCCTTTTTTGACTCCTAGTTTGTTTCTTATCTAACTGAGCAAAGCTAGAGGGTATAATGTATTTTCTTTTCTTAACTAGGAATCAAACTCAAGACCTTCTGCTTGCCAAGTAGGTGCTTGTGCCACTGAGCTATACCCCCTGCCACAGAGCTGGAGGTTTTACATTCTGTCAGTGGAGCTGTTTCTCCACCCTCCTTTTCCCATTTGGTGCTTGATTTTAAAATAGTATTCTGAGACAAATAATTTGTGATTTGTAAGGTAAATATGAGAACTAAGAATATAACAAACATTTCAGTATACATGTATATATGTCTGTGTGCTTGAGACTCAGTCCCATTTTTAATTACTAGCAGATCAATAGACCTTTGTCTCTCTGGCTTCTCCTTGAGTTCTTTTTCTTTCTATCCCTAGTGAGCTTCCATGCCCAAATTTTTACACCTAATAATATCAATACTGATGTACTCCTGTAGTAAATATTGTTCCTACCAATGTGCTTCTCCCATTCCACTGCACACAAATTGACCAGTTCCCCTTATTCATTTGTTTTTTATTACTGCACATCCCTATTCAGGCACCAGTTTGCTGATTTCCACATAGCTCTCGATGTTCCTGGAGAAAAATGGTGAGAGGATGAAGAAATAAAGACAGGAGACAAAGCTGGGGTCATATGATGCTCTCTTTCCTGATGAGGGAAAAAGAAACTGAACTACCACTATAGGTGCATTTATTTATATATTTGAAAAGTTGGTATCACTAGACACAGGATTCCCTAGTGACCAATGACTGGAATTGTCTTAGGCAAGATGTTTGGTCAAGGCCAAAGTAACCTGATTTTTAAAAAATGTTTTTGGTACAGGGTGTTACTTTGTAGCTCAGACTCATAATGATCCTTCTATTTTCAGCCTCCCCAGTGCTGGCATTGAGGGCCTACACCACCACACCTGATCTCGGTGTCCAGGTCAACATGCCTAGGAGGCAGGACGAGCAAGCATGTGGTGCCAGGGATTGAATCCTGGTCCCTATGCTTGCCTAAGCAGGTGCTTAATCTGCTCAGCTGTCTCACCAGTCCTCCAAAGTAGGTTGATTACTTTAGGTACTCTTGCCTTTCTTGCCCCTACACATGTGAACAAGTTCTAGCTTTAGCTGCTTCCTACACTCTGTGAGTTCTTTAAGCTTTAAGGGTTTTGTGGCTAGGATTTCACTCCAAAGCACATGCTGTAAGATGGATAAGATTTCATTTTCTTGGAGGTGGACTTCTTAGATTTAAGCCAGTGCTTCTGCTTGTCTGGGTCCACATAGCAAATGGCAGAGTAGTCTTTCTCCAATAGATTGCAGTAGTTACATATGTGGTGGATAAGAAACTTCCCTTTAAGCCGGGTGTGGTGGCTCACGCCTGTAATCCCAGCACTTGGGAGGCTGAGGCGGGAGGATTGGTGCGAGTTCGAGACCAGCCTGGGCTACAAAAGTGAGCTCAAGGCCAGCCTGAACTGCACAGCGAGACCCTGTCTCAAAAAAAAAGAAAAGAAACTTCCCTTTAGCAGGGCATGGTGGTACATGTACCTGTACTCTTAGCACTTGGGAAGCTGTGGTAGGAGGACTACTGTAAGGTTGAAACTATCCTGGGCTATATAGTGAGTATAAGACCAGCATGAATTATAGGGCAAGACCCTATCTCAAAAATATCAAAATCAAAACAATAATAAAAAAACTATCCCTTAGTCTCCTGCTGAATGTAGCAGGAGATCTCCAAGTTGTCCAGCAGCAGAAGGGTGCATTTCATCTTCTGGCTGAGCAGTTTGGCACTGGAGCTCCACAAGTGGATGGATCATCTCCAAGGTTTTGCTGCCTCTTGGCACACAACAGCAGGAGGCAAACATGCATTGACAAGCAGGCACCAGCTGTAAGCTAGGTGGAGGCACTTTCGTCATGCACTGTCTGACCCCCAACCCATAAAATAACTTTTTGATATAATACCAAGGTACAACTCATGAAAGAAAGAATAAACTAAATTTCATTAAAATTTAAAATGTTTTCAAAAGATGGTCAAGAGAATGAGGAAACAAGCCACAAAATTGGGAGAAATTATTTGAAAAAGACACATCTGATAAAGCACCAATAAACAAAACTCAATAGGAAAACAAATTACCTGACTTTTACAATGTGAAAATGATCTGAGCACTTCACTAAAGACATAGATGAAAAGTGCATGAAGATATTCAACATTTCGTCACTAGAAAACCATAAGTTAATATAGTGAGATACAACCCTATCAGAAAGGCAAAAATACAAAAACACTAGTAATGCCAAATCTGGCAAGGATGTTAAGCAGTAAGAATTTTCAATGATAGAAACATAAAATTGTGCTGTTACCAGGTACCATAGAGTCCAATAGTCCTCTCCAGGCTTTTACTGTTGAAAGAATCGGATGGAACAAGCAATCAAATGTGAAAATTTAACATTTATTAAGGGTAAAAGGAGAAAAAAAAGTATGAAAGAAGAGTTCCAGAAGAAAGAGTGCTCTGAAAAGAAGCTCTGCAGAGCGAGAGTGGATCAATTAAAGTAGGAAAAGAAGTGTGCCCTGCAAAATACGTGGCAGCTGGTGAAAAGACCCATAGCAGCCATGAGACAGTGACATCGATTGGGAGCCATGGAAGCCGGAAAATTGCTCAGATGTATGAAAGTGGGGCTAAACCTCAGCGCCTAAACCAGACAACCTACCTCAGTCCATAGATAAGCATTCTGACTGGTTAATGTTGCTTATTAGTCACTAGGCAACCTTCTGTCACATGTTACCAACTTTCTTTCCTTCCTTCCTTCCTTCCTTCCTTCCTTCCTTCCTT